>JASDQU010306532.1:68272-79357 GCA_032191745.1 Picea mariana | reverse complement strand
TTATCATTTTAATATTTTTTTTTAATTTTTTTTAATAAGATTTTTTTCTTTCTTTCTTGTAATAGTAAGTTGGAAATTATACACATATTTATGTAAGTTAGAAACTATCTTCCTAACACTAAAATGTTCTCCAACCTTGGAGGTGTGAGTTTCTCTAATAAGATACAATCTGTAACATTTAGAAATAAAAAAATTGTTTAAATTGTAGAGAAACACGTTATGGAGATGGTAGTCAGCTTTACCATTACTTTCTTTTACGCAAATTTAGCCTTGCAGTTGCTGAAACACCTCTTTAAATTCATCATATTCCAAGTATGCCTCTTTGTATGCATAATGGGTAAAAGGATCCATGTGCATAAGAGTTTTCCTAAAGCTGTAATCTTGGATGTGGGTACCCTTGAAAGAATGTCTTCCAACTTATTAGTGTTTCCTTTCTTATATTTGATAACTAGATGAAACTGCTACAAAACCCCCATCCCTTTGTAGTGTGTGGTTTGTTGAAGCTTACTCTAGCCCTGCAAATACTACAATGACTAGTGATCAATGTGGATTATGGTTTCCTTTCCCATTAGATAGTTCTTCCCATTCTTAATAGCTTGAACTAGGGTGTAGATTTATTTATCACATGTAGGGTAGTTTAGGCCTCCACCATGAAACATTTCAAAATGATAGCACATGGAATTATCTCCTTGCATCAAGACTACTCCCATAGAAATACACTTGCATCCATATCCACTTCAAAAGGATTCTTCAATTTAGGCAATGCAAGAACTAGTGATTGATTGATCTTCCATTTTATCTCATCAAAATATTTCTACTAATTCTTTTTCCATTGGAAACTCTTACGATTGGATGTTATGGCATGAAGTAGTGCAACTAAAACTAGAAAGGATGATATAAAATCTCATAGGTACTACACTACCCTAATGAAGCTCCTAATTTCAGTAACATTAGTAAGAACTATCCACTTGAGGATGGTGTCCATCTTCTCTTGGATTTATATTGAGTTCCTCTTCACCAATTACATAGTCAAAATACACCAACAACTGCTGAGCAAACTCACATTTCTTAAGGTTAGGAAAAAACTAATGCTTTTCAAAGTCTCTATAACTTGCATGACATGTGAGGTATGTTCTTCCAAGGTAGAGCTATAAACCAATATATCATCTAAGTATACTATCACAATTGAATCTAGAAAATGATGCAATCCATCATTCATCAAACACATTATTAAATGTAACTAGTGCATTAAATAAACCAAAAGGCATTACTAGACATTCATATAGACCTTGCCTTGTATTGAAGGAATTCTTCCAGGTGTCTTCTTATTTGAATCGTACCTGGTGGCATTCTGATTTTAGATCCAACTTGGTGAAGTAATTGACATGCTACCATTGATATAAGAAATCATTGATCCTCATAGGATATTGATTCTTGAGGGTGATCTTGTTCAAATATATGTAGTTGATACAGATTCACCAAGTCCCATCCTTCTTGGGTACTATGATGATAGGTGACCCATAAGATGAGGTTATTGGTCCAATTACTCCCTTTTCCAGTAGCTACTACAATTATTTCTTCACTTCATATACTTATAGGACAATTAATATCTATACCACCCAATATTTGGCATGGGGAGTCAAGAAACAATTGTATCTTGTGCTCCACTTCCCTCTTAGTTGGTAAACCTTTAGGCTCATGAATCAATTCTCTATGTTCCTACAAAAAATCCTCCAAATGATGTTTCTACTCTTTAGTACATCCCTCTAGAGATTCCTTTATTTTTACTGATTCATCACCTAATTGATTCTCTGTTTAAAAAAACAATACAAACTTCTTGCTAGAATCGATCAATTTCTTGGATTGGTTTGAACTTACTCGAGATATATTGGATTTACCTTTGTGTGAATTGATGATGAAATACTTCCCATCCTTGATCAGGTGGTACTATTTTCTCTCCTCGTGAAGATTGCATCCCTCATATACATGCAAGGGTTTCCAAACACTACACCAAACACATCAAGTGGTACTGCATCTACCTCTACTTCAACAATATAATTTGTACTTATATAAAATTTGATATTACATTGTTTAGTGGCCATGAGCTCTACATCCTTATTCACCCATCCCAATGATATGAGTTAGGATGACCATGAACTTTCAATCCAATATTTTTTACTAGATCTTCTACTATGAGGTTGGTTTGAGAACTAGAATTGAATAGAGCATCGACCTTGGTATTTTGAACTTGGTTATTAATATGGAAGAGTTTAGTCATATCTTTCTCTTCCTTGTGATGAAGGTTACTTGGGTTCACCTCCTTTTGCATTATAGTGTAGACGATATTTTTATCGACGTTTTCACTGCTCTTTACTAGGTTGCTTGAATCCATGGATAGCAGGTTCTTCTTCTTGGCATCCTTCTTATGGTTCTATGGATTCATCTTTAGATGTAGATTCCACCACTTATATTTTGTGTTGATTTTGTCTTATTCTCCTTTCCTTTTCACTACTTATTCCCCTCCTTGGAAGCATCTTAGTGGTCTTTTTGTTTAGAACAACTTGGTTGTCCTTTCTTATAACCTATGTTTTCCAAGTACTATGCTTGCACACAAGCCTAATAAATTGTCTTACATTTAAAGAGAATCACTTGCTTCTATAAATGACTATGTATACCCCCTAGCTACTTGAGGAGTATTTCTAGGTTCTTCGGAGATATACCGAACATAAACGCCATTTTTCTAAATTCGGTGGTGTACTCTTGCACACTCTGCCCTTGCCTCTCCTTGAAGTAATGTCAATATATTTTTTGGTCCTCTAAATATTCTGATTTAGGAGGATCTTGGTGGCCACCCAACTTTTCCAACTAGCTCAAAATAGGTGTTTGGAAACTTACTATTTTTAGCATTTTTTTGGTTCTTGAACTTCCGGGGCCATTTTGAGGGCCTAAACGATGTTTTTTCATGATAAAGCACCACAATGGTAGCTTAATGATTTGATTGAGCTCCCTAAATGAATCAGAATCCTCATCAATACCTTTCCAACGAGTTATCGCTCACCCTAAACGGAGATTGTATGCAAAAGTTGTGACCCCACGAAGTTGATGTACTAACTTACCCCAACGGGGCCCACATGAATTTTGGTGCTTCATCTCCTAGGGTTAGGTTTTTGCAAGTCTAGGGTTTTGGAATTCATGTTTATTGTAAAAATACCTTCAGAGCCTTATTGTACTCACCTTGTTGCGAATGATTGTAGACGTCACATCTCTTTTGAGAGATAAGTTGCCACCATTCTAGCAAGCTTGTTTTGAGTCTGCATTTTAAAATTTTCAACATATTTCTTATTTAATAGAAACCAAGTTTTACTGTATCTCTATTATTTTTCATTGTTTCTATGTGTTAATATTATAAATTTGTGGTTTCATTTTGTTCCGCTCATAAATCTGGATTAGTGGTATCACAGTGGTCTGCTCCTTGTTTTTTTTAATGCATGTCCTCGACATGGTCAGGGTATAGAGAGTTGGATCTCAAGCTTGTTTTTATTGAGGAAAAACTCTCTCGCACACCCAAGAAACCATCCATGGCAGGCGAAAATAAATACAACGAGACTAAATATCCTTTCAAAATGTTGCCTGAGGAATCTCTTGAGAGACAAAGGAACAAGATGATGGACAACTTTGCACAAATCCTTTGATGACTGCCGACAAGCGACACATCCACCTCAAGCGGAGGCGCCTCCCTCTTAAGGTACAAATAAATTTTGATATTCTTATATTTGAAGGTCAAATAGATGTCGATGCCATAGATAAATGGTTAAACCTTCTAGAAGGGTATTTTTCTATCCACAACTTTTCCAATAGAGAAAATATTACATTTGCACTCCTCAGGGCCACCCCCCATGTCAAAGATTGGTGGGAGACTTTTTGTGAGAAAAAGGAAATAGAGGTATCCACATTATTTGTAGTTGCACCCACTTGGAGTTCCTTCAGGGGTTCTATTAAGGAACAATACTACCATGTTGGAAGTTATGAGGAATTGTATACAAGATGGACCACACTACGGTAGGAAAGAGACCAAACAGTGCCAGAGTTCACTAATGTATTCCATACCTTGCGCACCAAGCTGGGTATCAAATATTCTAAGCGACATCTGACGCTCAAGTATTGTGACGGTCTGCAAAGATACATCCATAAAAAAATGGATTTTTTGGACATCTCATCCTTGGGCACGACCTATTGATATGCTGTCAAAATCGAGCAGAAGTTGAAACAAAAGACGCAACAGTTTGGGTCTGGAAACCCCTTAAAACAGAAGCAGGGCAAGGGCAACCCCTAATTAGAGAAAAAAGGACAGAGAAAATATGGGAAACCTCAGGACAACCATTCCAAGCTGCAAGCAAAGAAGGACAATGGGAAGACAAAGAAAGATACCGGGAGGTGGTGCGACTTCCATAAGAGCCTCTGGAATAACATTATTGATTTCCACTCAAAATAGTAATTGGTGGCTGAGGTAAAAGCCTATGAATCAAATTTAGGTTCTAAATCTAAGTCAGAACCATAAAAGGGGAGATAGATCATTGACACAGAACCTAGTGCCACCGTTGCTACCACCAAGATCCATCCCGGTGAACCTGATGAGTCAGAGGAAGGAAAGTGCTTCGTTCATTCACAGACATGGGTAAAAGGCACTCCACTACACTTCATCGTTGATAGTGGTAGCTAGAAGAACCTCATCTCAACAGAGGTTGTCAAATGGCTAGCCTTGCTGAAAACGCCGCACCTGCATCCCTACACCATCGGATGGCTCTGTCAAGGAAGTGATCTTCGTGTCAACCAACAATGTCACTTGTCGTATGTCATCAATCCATTCAAAGATGAGGTATTGTGTGATGTTGCTCCCCTTGAAGTTTGTGATGTTATTTTGGGAAAAAATATTTATGGAAAGGTCATGTTGTATATAAGTCTAGGCCTTGCAGTTTTATTATTACTTTGAACAAGAAATTGTATAGGATACCCAAGGTAGTCCCACCTAGTGTTATTTCCTTGATCTCTGCCAAGCAATGCAGGAAGGTCATTTCTCAGACCAGGAAGTTTGTCTTCTTCATGATTCTCTCTCAGAGTGAGCAAAAGGTTGCAGCCACATTCATGGCCTCTGCAGCTGACCTCTCCACGCAGTAGGAGCAAGTGGATAAGGTTGTGGAAGAATACAAAGTAATATTCTCATCACCTATAGGGGTACCTCTGCACTATCAAGTCAAGCATCTCATCGATCTAACCCTTGACGCACTGCTACCCAATGGGCCAGTCTATCACCTCTCTCTACTAGAAAATGAGGAGATCAAGTGTTAGATCCAAGAAATTCTCCACAAGGGCACATCTGACCCAACTCATCACCTTGTGGAAGCCCAATCATGCTGGTGTAGAATAAAGACGAGACTTGGCGACTCTAGATGGATTATCGAGCCCTAAATAAAATCACAGTCAGGAACCAGTACTTGATTCCCTGAATCGATGATCTCCTTGATTAGCTCAAGGGGGCCAAATAATTTAGTAATATTGATCTGAAGTCTGTCTACCATTAGGTCCCAATAGAATCGGTAGATGTATGGAAAATTTCCTTCAAGTCAAAATAATCTCTTTTTGAATGGTTGGTCATGCCCTTTGGTTTGAAAAATGCCCCAACAACTTTCATGAGGATGATGAATGATATCTTGCGGCCTTTCCCTAATTATTTTTTGGTGGTGTATCTGGATGACATCCTCGTCTAGAAAAAGACTTGGGAAGAACACTTGCAACATATTCAATAGGTTCTGCACACTATACAACAACACAAGCTATATGCCAACTTGGAAAAATGATTCTTCGACATGGATAGGGTCTAGTACGTAGGCTACATTATTGATGCACATGGTGTGCATTTCGATCCAGCCAAGATCCAAGTCATTTGTGACTGGCCAGCCTCAACCACACTCACTAAGATTCAAAGATTCTTATTCCTTGTCAATTTCTATCGAAGGTTCATGTTGGGATTCTCCCATATTGCATGGACTCTCATCCAAATAACCAGAGGTGGTGGTAAGGTAAAATTTGAGTGGGGCTTGTCCCAACAAAAAGAATTTGATGATCTGAACCAACACTTGTAATCCTCCCCATTTCTTTCATTACATGACCTGGAACAACCCTTTGAGATCGAGACAAATGCTTTAGACTATGTTGTGGGCATATTCATCACTCAGCATGGCCACCACGTGACCTATCATAGTGAGACACTATCATATGTCATCCGTAAGTACCCTACTTATGACAAATAAATGTACTCCATTGTGCAAGCCTTCTGCCAATGGAAGCATTACATTATCGGGAAGGAGACATTCATCCACACTGATCATAAGCCGCTACAGTTCATTCAGACACAAGGAAAATTGTAGAATGACCGCCATCAAAAGTGGTCCACATATTTGCAATAGTTCCACCTCAAAATCAAGTATAAAGTAGGAAGTACCAACCGAGTCATTGATTTCCTCAGTCGACCTCCAGTTGTGAAACTCACCACAATGCTTGATTCTTGTGGCCATGAGACCTATGGATGGCCCCACCTCTATGAGATAGATCCTGAATTCGCCAACACCTACTAGATGCTGGGTGCAAACACACTTGCCACCAATTTCCATCTTCAGGATGGGCTACTATGCCATCTAGGCCATCTATGCATTCCATCAAGCAAGTGAGCGAAGTTGATTTGGGAATCCCACTACAGTCGTGTGGTAGGACATTTTTTCATGGAAAATACAGTGGAAGTGTTGCAACGACATTTCTACTGGCTAAAACTTCAACAGGATGTCAAGAATTATATCTGGTCCTGCACTTCCTATGTTATTTCCAAACTGGCCATTAAGAAACAAGGCATGTACACTCCTCTACCTACTCTTGAAAGGCCCTGGGAATCCATCTCAATGGACTACATGTCAGGCCTTCCATCCACCAAGTGGGGAAATGACTGTGTTTTTATGGTTGTTGATCACTTTTCCAAGATGGTGATTCTGGCCAACTGCAATAAGAGCATCATAGCGGAGGCCATTGCCAAGATCTTCTTTGACCGAGTGTGGGTACACTTTGGGGTCCCACAAACCATTATCTTAGATTGGGACAGTTGGTTCTGGACACATTATGGTCGAGCCTCTAGTCACTACTGGACACCAAGCTCACCAAGTCCATTGCCTTACACCCCCAGATGGATGGTCAAACTAATGCCATCAACCGGATGATCGTGCACATTCTGCGCATGTACAATGCCAAGCACCCTCACACTTAGGATGAGAGTCTTCCCCATGTTCAACAAAACTACAACAGAGGCATACATAGTCAATCAACCACAACCCCTTTCAGGTGGGATTGGGATTTCAACCATTAGGTCCCATTGATATTGTACTACCCCTTGCAGCCACCTAAGCAGACTCGTCGCAAGCTCCAATTGGAGCTGACAAAGCCACCCGGTTCACCGAGTGGATCCAACACAACTGCCAATAGGTTTAGGATATTTTACAGAAGTCCAATGCCAAGTACAAGCAACGCCATGATCAACACCAGGTGCCACACTAGTTTCAGGTGGGAGACAAAGTTTGGTTGCACTTTTAGAAAGAACAACTTACAGGGCCTCATCAAAATCTTCGTCCACTCCGTTATGGACCCTACACCATCACCAAGGTTATGGGTGATAATTATTTTGAGCTCAACCTTCCCCCATTCCTTTTCTTGCACCCAATATTCAATGTGGACCTCCTTTGACCTTATTTTCCACCATTATTGGACACCTCGGAGATAAAAAAATAGTTGATGTAATACCCCCGTTTCCCCCAGTTTGTAAATATAAATATAACTTCCCAAGATACTATGGTGGACTAAATGTGTGTGAATGTTTCATTTGATAAGCCTTTGTATAAAAGGGTCAATGTATGAATTTTCTGTTATTAATAGAATTTGAATTTGAAGATGTGTTGCACAATTGTTGAAAGGGGGAAAGTTTGCTAAGATAGACCATGGATGTTATGAGAGAGACGGTGAAGGGAAACCAAGAATGGTTGATATGACCCTCACCAGACTAGTACCTACTTAGTGTAATTGCTCAACGGTCCTCTGACCCATAAATGAATTACCAGTCAGGCTGGTAGTTGGAAGGCTATCCTTAGGAGTTAAAGAGGAGACAGGGCAGGGTACCCATCAGTAAGGCTTCCAGGCCTGACCATGAATTGGGATTCGAACCCACACAACCTTGATGAATAAGGTAAGGAATGAGGTAATTTAGGTAGAGACAAATTTGCGAGAGATCATAATAGAAAAAAAACACTCTCCCGAGAAGGGTAGTGAATATACTTAGCTTTTGAAGTAGAGAGAAAAGCTCAGAAGAAATATTGTTTTGGCTATAAGAAGTATGAGGCAGGGTTTCTCTACAAGCTGATAAATCAGGCTAACGAGTGACTGAGTAAGTACTCGTGCATATCTCCTTGCTTGGAATAGAGAAAAAAAATTTCCCAGTTTATGTGGGAGAAGGAGAGTAACCTTTGTCCCTGACTGTTGTGGAGTAAAGAGAAAGAATCACTCTCAGAGCATCAAGGTCTAGCTGGGGGGTGGCCAACGGTAAATCCAACATGAGTGGTTGTGCCTATGGTTGGGAGGAAACAAGCACTCCTTTCAGCAGTTGCTTCACATTTTCCAGTTATGATAAGTATTTTCATACTCTATGTATTATATTGAATGTGATGGTGAAATGTCTATTTTTATGATTCAATATTTCAGTATTTGAACAATTATTAGGAAAGATCTATGATTTCTGTAAACTGCTATATTTCATGGCTTTCAATTTATCTCAGTTTTTTTGCTAGATAGTTATGGAATGGGAATCTGCAAGAGGGTCAGGGTCGGATTGACTAAAATGTCTAAGTCCTACCAATCCCTTGAAGTTTACCTTAGTGGGAATGTCAAAGTTCAAGATTCGATGGGAGAAGGGTGTTTTTCCTTAGACTATTTGCCCATCTGACTGAGAGCTCGTGCCCATTTCCTTAAACCCTTTTTCTGCTAAAGGATTAGCGCTTAGCCCCTAGAATTTCCAAAGTATCCATGTGACCAGGGCCTAGGAACCCTACGTTAGCCTAAAAGGAGCTATCCATTTCGGCTTCAGGACTTGTGACTCCACAATCCTTGAAAACAGTCGAAGTTCGAAGTCGTGAATCGATGAGGACCGTCGATCTAGGGATCCGGTATGGATCACTTTCAGCCATTAGATCGGACATAGGAAGGGAGGCGTTAAGTGCTTCGACGAAGTATTACTTCAAGATATTTGGAATGGTCTAGTGCTGAAACTCCCGAATGTCGGAGTCACGGAGTTAGTCTAGACCATTAAACTGGAGGGACACGTGTACAAAAATCAACAGTTATTCGGGAATGTGGGCATTCAGTGATGTAGAAAAGCGCAGGTTTTCCCTGAAGCTCTGCGATCCAGAGTAAATCCTAGCCATAGACGCTAGGCACATGTGGTGACATATCCGGAGTGGTCCGGACGAAAAGCTGGGAGACACACTCACTGAACTCATGAATGTCAAACTGTCGAAGTAACGTGGTGTTAACGGGCGAAACAGTCCATCCGTCAACTGGGAGAGTGGAACCGGTCCGGGGTTGTCTAAATAACCCAAGCCATTTGGAATGGACCACCCTGACGAGTTTAACGGCTCCGTTGGCCACTCTAAGGTTTTCTAAGAAAACCAAAGAGAGAAATGATCTGAGCTAAGTAATCTAAACTAAGGAAACTAGAAACTAATAAAACAAACTAAACTCAACTAACTAAATAAAAGAAATTNAACTAATAAAACAAAGAAAATTATACTAATATAAACTATTGTAACTATTCTATCTACAAACTATTAATAACTCAAATCAACTATCTAATAATCAGATGTAATATTACTTATTCACAAATATACACTATAAACAATCTACAGATTTGATTAAAACCTGCAAAACTCAATTGATTACTGTCCTAGATAGCCAAGGTTCTCTCTTTTAATTTTTATATTTTATGAAAAGGAATAAACATTACTGGAATTAAACAACCTAATGTATTTTACTGAAATAAAGCAATCTAATATAAGTCTAATGAAACTTCTATCTATATTAAACTACTTAATAAAAACAATAAACAAACTACTAATTGACCTGGAAACGCTCCAAGTCTGCCCTGCGCAAGATGAATTCTAAGCTGGTTGGAGGAGGGAAACTCACACCGTTCAGTCCTTAAGATTTTCAGAAACGATCAGCTATGCTGCTTCTTGAAGTATGTTACAGGACAAACAAGACATAAAAGAAAATCATAACAATCTTCTGATTATAAACTCCTGCAAAAGGGGAAACCTATTATGCAGAAAACTTATATATAACAATTCAATTCATGAAGAAGACAAAGCTATCATTCACTAAAATGAATTGATAATTGTTATGTCTTTTATCGATTTTGGAAGAAACAAGATATAGATAACAGTAATAAAATTATATCATTTGAATGTGATTTAGATAACTAAAGTACTCATAAACCATAAACAAAGTGATATACCAAACTTGAAACAAAATGTGATATATTGAGAAGCTAAAGCTATGACAAAACATCAATTCTTCTCCAGTCTGTATCAGAACTCCATATCCTTGTTCTCCCACAATTGAGGATGAACATTATTACAAAAACCATAGGTTTATATAGGTTTCTCACAAGGTAAAACATCCTTGTGAATAATAGCAAATTGTTTTACATAATCTTGGGAGATATCCCAGAATCACCTAAACTAAGAAAATAAAATGCAAGTAGAATCGGTAGATCATCCCCTAACTGCTCATGATATCTATTGCCAATTCGAATTTTCCTGCAACAGAACACACAGATCAAATTAGAAGGATGTTTTATTAGGAAAACAATAAAAAATTGACTTTACAGACTCAGCTACAGAATCATCTGACTCTGTAGCTAGTCAAAAATAGCAAACAGGACTAGATATAATCAAAATAAAATCAAATCCAAAACAAATTACTAATGATTCAATTATTCCT
>JASDQU010306532.1:46520-68172 GCA_032191745.1 Picea mariana | reverse complement strand
CCCTCATGACATCAAATATAACTCATAACTTAACATTTTCAATAATTTATCAAAGAAATCAAGTTGCACAATTAAAGTGAATGGATATAGTTTGAAAGAACCTTTTGCAGTGATGTGATAAACTAATGGTCAAGTGTCTTTCAGCAAATCAATAAAAGACGATGACATTCCAGACAACGAGAGAGATTTTTTCACACTTTCAGTTGTGAAAAATGAATCGAAATCAAAATGTAATTGTCGCAAAAATGAAACAAATGTCTAGTAGCACAATGCGACGATGATTTGTCGTTAATGAGACAAGGGGTGTAGGCAGATTTTTTAAGAGCAATTAAAAAAATGAGTTGGCTGCCAACACGTGGGTCGTCGATCCTTGGATCCTTCCGAGCCATCGATCTAAGGGACCCACCTTTGACTACCTGACTAACTGGGAATGCGTCATGGAGCAACACGTGGCCCCTACTCGTTCCCCGTCAAGTGTCAACCATTGAACTAGGGCTGTTGGATGAGGGGGTATGTGGCAAGTGATCTCGTAGTCCAGAGATTCCGTACTCCAGAGGAAACCAACCAAGAGTTTACGAAGTATGAACTCGCCGAAGTCGCAAGTGCTGAAGTGGATCTCGATCATTGGTCGAAAAGGACACGTGGTGCAAGATCCCGTAGTCTGGATACTTATCTCTTCGGGGGAATTTACGTCTAGAGGATTCGATAAGACCCGAAGCCCAGAGTCATGAAGTAATGAGGACCGTGGATCTACGGATCCATGTGGATAAATCTTAGTCACGCAATGGGGGTGACGTGGCCCACTGACATCATCCCGGGTGATGTGGACCCACAACCAAGGTGCCACGTGTCACCCACATTTGTTCAATTCACCCATCCATTGTGCCTACTAGATGAGGATAGGTGTCACCCCCCTAAGGAGGACATGTGTCACCGCTTGACCCTTGTCACATGTCAACTGTTGAATCGTACCCGCTTGGCCAACAGGGATGGTGACGTGTCTGAGACTCCAAAAGTCTGGAAAGTTTTAGGGTTTCGAAAGATTCGAACATAGTATGATAAAGAATGATTCAATGAGAATCGTAGAATGTCGAATGTTGATGGTCTAGCGACCTGTGGCGAGATTACGGGACTTTGGGGATTAGGATATAGGCATGTTTGATGTCAAATTCCGAAGTCCCCTTTTTAATCATAGATCTCGACAGAGGATGTGAACCATTTATCCCCTTTGTTGTTAGGTGATCTGAGGATTTTGACGACATCGTTGGAACTCTCGAAGGTTGGGAACTCTCGAAGTGCCAAAACCTTTGCTAATGCAAAATCTTAACTCCAGGTTTTCATCCTGAGGTCATGAGGCAGACCCCAATATCTAGTTCAAGCACACAGTGAGAGATGTGAGTTTCGGGGAATTTGTTTAAGAGGGTTTTTCTTAAGTAAGGGACCAGAAATGAACAAAAGAAAATGAAAAAAACAAAAAATTTGATGCCCCATCCCTAGAAAGGATATTTACGGGTTGGTTGTGTTACAAATTGGTATCAGAGCATGGCAACAACACTTGTCCTGCTTGGGCTCATGCAGGAGTTGCATAAAATATTATTAGAGAACTTATTGGGTAACTCCCTACCTTACCCCCCTTCTATAAGAAACTTGTCTGAACCTCTACTGAAGAGAGGAATGACACCTTTTATTGTTGATAGATGTTTTGGAAGTCTTCACTGTAGGTTGATAATGTTTCCAAATAAATAACTGACTTCACTTTGCAATGATATGTGTTGTTCATGAATTGGTAGATTAGTAACTAACATAAAATGTTTTATCTGCACTCAAGCAGTCAGTGAACAAGAGGAGAATTAGAACGTAAAGGATGGTGACACATCAGAAGTTGGGGGAGAGCTCCCACAATAGAGAGGAAGAATCTGATGAAAGGAGTGTGGTGGGAACCCCTCCAAATTTGGTCAAAACTGTAAGAATCCTCATGGAATAATTACAAAGTTATAAGGCTGACAATGAAAGGTCAATCAAGGAGCAGGAAAAACAGACAGAAATTAAAGCAGTCCTACTGCAAAGTCTATCAGATATACAAAGGCAATTGCAACATGGTCCAACTTCCAGTCATGTGGACAAGAATCATACTAAGAAAACTCCAATTCCACCTGAGATACAGAAGCATGGTCCTGAAAGTGGCCACACCAGGAGGAGCACCTCAAAGAAGGACCAACATGGAGCCAAGAGACATTCAATGGAATATTCCTCGGGTGAGGACACTGATAAATCCAATGAATCTTCTAGTGGTAAAACTAGTTCCCATTCTCATACAAGAGGAAAGAAGAGGAAACATTCCAAGAGTCGTGACCCTGAAGAATTCAAGAAATCCAAACCACCCACCTTTGATGGAGAGATTAAGAAGGGGGAATAAGTAGAAGTTTGGCTACTTGGCTTGAAAAAATACTTCAGAGCCCATGACTACTTTGAAAAATTAAAGGCTCAGATAACCATTTTCAACCTAAATGGGAAGGCTTCCATTTGGTGGGAGGACCTTAGGAATGTGAAAGGAGTCCAGGAGAAGGACTTGTCATGGAAACAATTTGAGAAATACTTCAAGAAGAATTAGCTGTCAGAAAAGTAATTTGATGGGAAGAACAAGGAGTTCTATGAACTCAAGCTAGGACAACTCACCATAGATGAGTATGTCAACAATTTTTTCAAGCTTATGAGATAGGTGTCCTACATCAAATATGAAAAGGTAAAAATTCAACGATTCATTAGTGGCTTACCTTAGTCCTACTGGGACAAAATTGAATTTGATGAGCCAAAGACCTTAGAAGATACTATTTGAAAATCAAGGTATTTATATGAGCAATTCAAGAGTAAGACAAAACCCCATGAAGACTGGAAGAATAAAGACAATTCAAGATTCAAGAAGAAAGGGTTTAAACCCTCGAAATTTAAGAACTCTGGTAAGATCTCTAGGATGAGCCTTCCTACCAGAAGTGTGTATCAACAAAATTTTCCATCCCAGAGTGAGAATAAACCATTCAGAGCAACTCTAAGTGGGACCGATAACACATAGAGATAAACCTTGAAATGTTGGGGTTGTGGAGAGGAACATATGTTGAGGGACTGTCCTCATAGGCAACAAAACCCTGGGAGGGTCTACAACGTCCAAGAGGCCACCACAGTCAATGATGTGGCTAGGACCCTGCCACAAATTTATGTATCCTTGGATAATATACAAGCGGACCACCAATCTTCTGTGGTGGAGATGGAAGGTATGCTTGCCAACTATCCCGTTTCCATTTTAATTAACCCTGGTTCTAATTTGAGTTACGTTTCCCCTCAAATTGTTGAGAAATGTAAATTGCATCAAGTTAAACAAGTTAAATCATGGCTGGTACAACCAGCCAATGGAACCAAAATAAAAGTAACATAGGTCATACCATCATGCCAATTTTTCATGAGTGGGTTTCCCACCAAAGCAAAAGTAAACATACTTCCTCTAGGATCTTATGACCTGTTGATTGGCATGGACTGGTTGGCTTCTCACAAAACCAAGTTGGACTGTTACAGTGAAACTTTGGAGTGTAAAAATGAAGAAGAAAGGAGGGTAACCCTACAAGGGATTCAAAATCCTATCTCAGTGATACAAATATCAACCCTCCAAGTGAAGAATTATTGCATAAAGGGTTGTACCTTGTATGCAATACAAGTACTGAACTTTGTTGAGAATGACAAATCCAGCCTAGAGAACCATCCCATATTGAGAGAATATAAATATGTATTTCCAGAAGAGGTATTAGGTCTACCTCCAAGAAGGGATATTGATTTTTCAATAGAATTGGTACCAGGAGCAGTACCAATGTCCATAACACCCTATAGAATGAGTACACCAGAGATATTTGAGCTCAAACTCCAGCTGAAGGAGATGTGGGATAAAGGCTACATATGGCCTAGTGTGTCTCCATGGGGAGAACCAACCTTGTTTGTGAAAAATAAAGATGGCACACTCATACTGTGCATAGATTATAGGCAGCTCAATAAGATGACCATCAAGAATAAGTATCCCTTTCCAAGGATTGATGACTTATTTGACCAATTAAGGGGTGCTACAATCTCCTCCAATATTGACTTGAGGTATGGATACCATTAGGTCCAAATCAAAGATGAAGAAATCCACAAGACAACCTTTAGGACAAGGTATGGTCACTATGAATTTGTGGTGGTGCCATTTGGGCTCACCAATGCACCAACCACTTTTATGTGCTTAATGAATAACGTATTCGTAAATTTCTTGGATATATTTATGTTAGTCTTCATTGATGATATCCTAATAAATTTCAAGGACAGGGAGGAGCATGAAGAACATCTCAAGCTTGTACTTCAAATACTAAGAGAACATTAGCTCTATGCTAAGCTCAGTAAGTGTGACTTCTTCCAGAAACAAGTCCACTACTTAAGCCATCTTATTTTTGAGTAAGGAGTGGCAGTTGACCTTGACAAGATTAAATCCATCATGGATTGGCCTACCCCAAAGGATGTATCTAATATCAGATCCTTTATGGGCCTATAAGGATATTATAGGAGGTTCATAAAAGGATTCTCCAAGATTGGTTGCCCAATCACCTCCCTTCAGAAAAAGGGGGTTAAATTCATTTGGACATCAAAATGTGAGGAAAGATCCCAAGAGATGAAATACCTTCTAACCAATGCGCCTGTACTAAAGATTGCATATCCAAACAAAGACTTCCTTGTGTATACATATGCCTGCAAGGAAGGGCTTAGAGGAGTACTTATGCAAGAAGGACATGTGATTTTCTATGAGTCCAGAAAATTGAATGAGCATGAAGTCGATTATGTGACCCATGATATAGAATTGGTTGCCATAGTGCATGCTTTAAATATGTGGAGGCATTACCTCGTAGGTAGGAGATTTGTACTTATGACAGACCATAGTGGATTGAGGTATTTGTTTGACCAACCAAAACTCAATGTGATACAAGCTAGGTGGGTGGCTCTCCTTAGTGAGTTTGATTTTGAAATCAAACATATAAAAGGAAAGGAGAATAGGGTGGTTGTTTCCCTTAGTAGAAGTATGAAATTAGTTCACTTGGCAGCTGTAAGCGCCGGTGAATCATAAATCAAAGAGAGGGTCAAAGTTGCACAAGAAACAGATGCATTTTTCAAGACCGTGACATCATACCTAAAGAAAGAGCCCACAGGGCTGAAGTATGAAGGTTATCAGATGCTTAGTGATGACTTGATGACTTACAAGGGTAGATTGTACATTCCAAATTGTGATGACTTGAAGAGGTTCATAATGGATGAACTACACAAAATACTATATAATAGTCATCCTGGTTATCAGAAAATGATCACTACCACTAGGAAACTATTCTATTGGCCCAGAAAGAAAAAGGACATAGCTGATTACTTAGCTAAGTGTCTGGAATGTAAACAAGTCAAGGCAGAGCACCGACACCCAATAGGACTGTTGCATCCCCTACCAATTACTAAATGGAAATGGGAAACCATCTCCATCGATTTCATCACATGATTATCAAGATCAACCAAACTGAACGATGCCATCATGGTAGTTGTGGACAAACTGAGAAAAGATGCTCACTTCATACAAGTCAAGTCAACTTGCAAGGAAATAGATATTGCAAGCATATTCATGAAAGAGATATTCAAATTGCATGGCATGCCTAAGGAAATTATATCCGACAAAGATACAAAGTTTACTTCAAACTTTTGGAAATCCTTGTTTGCTAGTTTTGAAACAAAATTGCTTTTTAGTACAACCTATCATCCTCAGACCGATGGGAAGATAGAGAGGGTAAACCAAGTATTAGAAGACATGCTGAGGATGCATGTAATGCATCAACTAAATAATTGGGAGGACTACCTACCATTGGTAGAATTTTCTTACAATAATGGCTATCAAGAGCCATTGAAAATGAGCCCTTTTGAAGCCCTCTATGGAAGACAATGCAACATTCTGATCAGCTGGAACAATCCAGTAGACATAGTTAGAATCGGGCCAGATATGCTAAAGGAAATGGAACAACAAGTGATTCAGATCAGGCAAAATCTGAAGATAGCCCAGGATAGGAAAAAGAGTTGTGCAAAATTGAAATGGAATCCTAGAGATTTCAAAGAAGGAGATCATGTGTATCTTCGATTTAGACCCAAGAGAAGCTCCTTGAGGATGGGAGCTTGTGCCAAGCTGGCACCTCGATATTGTGGACCCTTTGAAGTTTTGGATAGAGTGGGACCAGTAGCCTATCGGTTAGCACTTCCTCCCATAGTGAATGAACATAATTTTTTCCATGTTTATTTATTAAAGAAGTATGTACATGATTCTAATCATATTATGATTGGTCTGTGATTTAGGTGGAACTCAAGGGAGAATTCCTTCTAGAACCCCAATGCATAATAGACAGGAAGGAAAACAAACTCAGGAACATAACCATTGCACAGGTCAAGGTGCAGTGGAAACACTTTGGCCTAGATGAGGCTACATGGGAAATGGAGGATACCATGAGGTAGACATATCCATTTTTGTTTACTTCTATACATACATAACACATTAGTAGATAGAACATAGAGAACGATGTTCCTTGAAGGGGGAGGGGATTGTAATACCCTTGTTTCTCCCAGTTTGTAAATATAGCTATAACTAGCCAAGAGACTATGGTGGACTAAATATGTGTGAATGTTTGATTTGATGAACCTTTGTATAAAAGGGTCAATGTATGAATTTTCTGTTATTAATATAATTTGAATTTGAATATGTGTTGCACAACTGCTGAAAGGGGGAAAGTTTGCCAAGATAGACCATGGATGCTATGAGAGAGATGGTGAAGGTAAACCAAGAATGGTTGAGATGACCCTCACCAGACCAATACCTACTTGGTGTAATTTATCAACAATCCTCTGATCCATAAATGAATTACTATTCAGGCTGGTAGTTGGAAGGCCATCCTTAAGAGTTAATGCGAAGATGGGGAAGGGTACCCATTGGTAAGGCTTCTAGGATTGGACATGAATTAGGATTCATACCCACACAACCTTGCCGAGGAAGGTAAGGAATGAGGTAATTTGGGCAGAGACAGATCTGTGAGATAACAGAATAGAAAAGAAACACTCTCCCGAGAAGGGCAGTGAATATACTTCGCTTTTGAAGTAGAGAGAAAAGATTAGAAGAAAGATTTTTTTGGTTGTAATAAGCCTAAGGTAGGGTTTCGCTACAAGATGATAAATGAGGCTGATGAGTGACTGAGGAAGTACTCGTGCATACCTCCTTTCTTGGAGCAGAGAAAACCAGTTTCCCAGTTTTTGTGGGAGAAGGAGAGTAACCTTCGTCCATGACTGATGTGGAGAAAAGAGAAAGAATCTCTCTCAAAGAATCATGGTCTAGCTCAGGGGTGGCCAACGGTAAATCCAACAGGAGTAGGTGTGCCTATGGTTGGGAGGAAACAAGCACCCCTTTCAGCAGTTGCTTCACATTTTCCAGTTTTGATAAGTATTTTCATACTCTGTGCATTATACTGAATGCGATGGTGAAATGTTTGTGTTTATGATTCAGTCTTTCAATATTTGAACAATCATTAGGAAAGCTCTATGATTTCTATAAACTGCTATATTTCATGGCTTTCAATTTATCTCAGTTTTGTTGCTAGATAGTTATGGAATGGGAATCCGCAAGAGGGTCGGGGTAGGATCAACTGAAATGTCTAAGTCCTACCAATCCCTTAAAGTTTGCCTTAGCGGGAATGTCAAAGTTTAAGATCCAGTGGGAGAAGGGCGTTTTCCCTTAGACTATTCACCCATATGATCGAGGGCTCACGCCCATATCTTTAAACCCTTTTTCTACTAAAGGATTAGCACTTAACGCCTAGAATTTCCAAAGTATCCATGTGACCAGGGCCTAGGAACCTTGCGCTAGCCTGAAAGGAGCTAGCCATTTCAACTTTGGGACTTCGGGACTTGTGACTCCACAATCCTCGAAAGTAGTCGAAGGCCGAAGTAGAGAATCAACGAGGATTGTCGATCTGGGGATCTAGTATGGATCACTCTCAGCCGATAGATCAGACATAAGAAGGGAGGTGTTAAGTGGTTCAACGAAGTCTTACCTCGGGAGATTTGGAATGGTCTAGTGTTGAAACTCCCGAATGCTAGAGTCACGGAGTCAGTATGGACCATTGAACTGGAGGGACACATGTCCACACATCAACAATTATTCGAGAATCTGGGCATTTGACGATGTAGAAATGTGTGGGTTTTCCCTAAAGCTCTATGAGCCATAGATGCTAAGTGCATGCGACAACAGATCCAACGTGGTCTGGAGGGAAAGTTGGGAGACACAATCATCGAACTCCCAAATGTCGAACTGCTGAAGTAACGTGGGTCGTCGATCCTTGGATCGTTCGGGATCCTTCCGAGCCATCGATCTAAGGGACCCACCTTTGACTACTTGACTAATAGGGAACGTGTCGTGGAGCGACACGTGGCCCCTACTCGTTCCTCGTCAAGTGTCGACTGTTGAACTAAGATCGTTGGATGAGGGGGTATGTGGCAAGAGATCCCGTAGTCTGTAGATTCCATACTCTAGAGGAAACCGATCAAGAATTTACAAAGTATGAACTCATCAAAGTCATGAGTGTGGAAGTGGATCTCGACTGTTGGTCGAAAATGACATGTGGTACAAGATCCCATAGTCCAGATACTTAGGTCTTCGGGGAATTTATGTTAAGAGGAGTCAGTAATCTTGAAGCCATGAAGTAATGAGGATCGTGGATCTACAAATCCACGTGGATAAATCTCAGTCGTGCGATGGGGGTGACATTTCCCACTGACATCATCTCGGGTGACATGGACCCGCAACCAAGGTGCCATGTGTGATCCATATTTGGTCAATTCACCCATCCCTTGTGCCTACTAGAGTAGGAAACATGTCACCCCCCCTAAGGAGGACATGTTTCATCGCTTGACCCTCGTCGCGTGTCAACTATTGAATCGTACCCACCTGGCCAACATGGTTGGTGACGTGTCTGGGACTCTGGAAGTCTGGATAGTTTTAGGGTTTTGGAAGATTCAAACATAGTATGATAAAGAATGATTCAATGAATCATCTAATGCCGAACGTCGAAGGGCTAGGGGCATGTGGTGAGATTACGAAACTTTGGGGATTAGGATATATGCATGTTCGATGTCGAACATCAAATTTTTAACCGTAGATCTCGACAGAGGATGTGAACCGTTGATCCCCTTCGTTGTTCGGTGATCTGAGGATTTTTAAAACACCGTTGGAACTTCTGAAGTTCGAGAACTCTCGAAGTGCTGAAACCTTTGCTAACATAGACTCTTAGCTCCTGGTTTTCAGCTTGAGGTCACGAGGAAGACCCTGCTAGTTGGTTCAAGTGCACAGTGAGAGATGTGAGTTTCAGGGAAGATGTTTAAGAGGGTTTTTCTTAAGTGAGGTACCATAAATGAACGAGGGAAAACAATAAATAAAATAAAAATTGATGCCCCATCCCTAGAAAGGCTATTTAGGGGATGGGTGTGTTACAGTTGACACCAATAGATCTCAACCCTGACTGCATGGAACAAGAATCCACTAATCATATCATGGACACACAGGTCAAGGGCACTAGCCAACAAAGGATCCAACTTTATTCGAGCTGTCAAAGAAGGGCAACTCCTGCACCAAGGAAAGTGGCTCACCTGGGGCCAAATTCAATAAAAATTTCGTCATCTAATGGGGTCACTCAAAACAATGGAGACAATTTATTCCTAAGGGGGGAGGTTTGATCCAAGAGGATATCAGTGGCCACCCACCTTGTCCAAATGGATCAAAACAGTTTTTTGGCAACTTACTATTTTTAGCAGTTTTTCGGTTCCTGAATTTCTGGGGCCATTTGAGGGCCTAAACGATGTTTTTTTTCACAATAAAGCATCTAAATGATAGTGAAAGACTCTGAATGAGCCCCCTAAATGAGTCTACTCGCCAATACCTTTCCAATGAGCTATCATGCGCGCTAAATGGAGATCGTATGCAAAAGTTACGACCTTGGGAAGTTGATGTACTAACTTACCCCAACGAGGCCCACATGACTTTTGGTGCTTCATCTCCCAGGGTTAGGTTTTTGGATGTCTAGGGTTTTGGAATTCATGTTTATTGTAAAAATTCCTTCAGATCCTAATTGTACTAATCTTCTTGCGAATGAGCGTAGCTGTCACATCTCTTCTCAGAGATAAGCTTCCACCATTCTAGCAAGCTTGTTTTTAGTCTGTATTTTACAGTTTCCAGCATATTTCTTATTTAATAGAAACCAAGTTTTACTGTATCTTTATTGTTGTTCACAGTGTCTCTGTGTTAGTATTGTAAATATGTGCTTTCATTTCTTTCTGCTCACAAATCTATATCATATTTAATAGGGTAGACTTGGGACTTAATGAGGTTTAAGCACCTCCCACTTAGTTATTGGTGGATTACCCTCTCGCCTAAGTATCTTCATGTGTATTTTCCATGAGGTTAGTGCACGACCCTCTAATTTTAGCAAGGCAAATGAAATATTTTGTTCTTCTTCTATATTATGGACAATGAAAGAAACTTCTAACTTTTCCAACCAATGATTCAACTTAACATCATCAATATCACCTTGATAGGGTTTTATGTCCACTTTCACTTCCATTTTAAATAGAGATTGTGAAGTGATGACACTGGAACTTGGTTTCTCTTTCTCTAGCTCTTTTTTCGACTCCTTTCTGGGTCTTCATTATCTCTTGATTTGTCGTTCGATCCAATTTCTAAGTTAAATCAACCCACCTCCCTGAAAGGTCCAAACTTGTTCGCTAGAGCCACCATGAGGAGGACCATCTTGCAAAAGACATCAATGAAGTTTTATTCTAGCTTCAAAAATCTCTCTTCTGCCTCATCCTTAGGGTTTTTATGATTGTACTCATTCACCAAGGCTAAGGTCCTGCAACTTCCTTTTTAAGCCAACTCCTAGATCTTGTAACTTCCCACAAAAACCCCAAGGAAACTACTCTGATACCAATATTATCTATAAACTTCTATGGTTATTCCACTGGAGCAGTTCATCACCCCAAATCTCACAATATTATGAAATATATTTATTATTCATTTTATTACCTTAGACCTCAGATTTATTATTTCCAGCTTAGTGCTAATATATATGTAAATAACTAAAACTGGAATGAAAGGAACAAGCAAATGATCACAAGATGTGACATGGGAAACCCAATACGAGAGAAAACCTAGCTATAAGGTGAGGCCTATGCTCTTCTCTCACTTTCTCAATTATGAAATGCGAGTACAAAGAAAGGGGCACTCACCATGGATTTTCCATGGGCACTATGGCATGAATGGTTGCTACTGAATCACCTACCTCGTTCGTTATGCTTCAATATCTCACTCTATAGTGAGATGCTTTGCTCAACTATGAAACAATAACAATATTAAAAGAATGGAACCCCTTTCTCTACCTAGCATCCCATTATTTAACATAGCCTATAGTCGTCTAGGGTTAGGGTTTTTGCATGCTTCAACCCTCAATTATTGCTAGTGTTTTGAACCCTATAGAATACTTTTGAAAGTCCACACATGACTAGCCCCATAAGTGTGAGAAATGGGGGCTAACATGACAACCACTTGGTACCATGTTGGTCAATGTGGTAGGTCAACTTGCAAGAGGCATAACTTCTACATATGAACTCTGATTCAGGCGATTTTACATAGATAGAAAACTTTCAGTGTGTAGAACAACAGTGAAGGGTTGGGAGCTATGCTTGCAAAGTTTCGACCCCAAAAAGTGTTGTTTGATGCCTCAAACTAGCTATGGAAGGTTTCAAACCCCAAATCATCAAATTGGATCCCACACTTAAAATGGACCAAACAAGCCAATTCCTCCAATTTTCCACCCCAAAAATACCAAAATAGATGACAATTTATATAATAATCCATTTTGGATCAATTACACATTACATAGAAATTCTAAAATTAATTTCCCAATAATTAAGTTATAATTAAAATATTGATGGTTTAACATGCAAATTGATGAGTAGTCAATTATACTTTGATTAGAAATTGATTTCTATTGAAGGGAATAATAATTATTGAAATTGGAAATTTATAACAAGTATTTATGATTTGATAAAATGTTTCCATTCATTATATATAGACATAGGTAATGGGTTTTTGGAATTTATAAAATGTTTCCATTCATTATATATAGACATATGTAATGGGTTTTTGGAATTTTAGGAAAATAAATGATTTACAAACAACATTAGTTATGAGTAGTCAAGGACAATTTAGAAAGGGGAATGACAAAGGAGATTGAGATGGACATGTAGGATGAGGTAAGCCATTTGTGTTATTTTTTTTTAGCATTATAAGGATAAGGATTATAGATTCATGACTGAAATAAGTGCTTAAATTGAAATTAATGATCTCATGGTTATCTTCATGTAACCCTCAAACTCTAATTATATGAGTGAATGTTACTAGTGTTACATTAATTTAATTTCATGCTTATTGAATGGCATCTACATCTACTTGCTCATTAAAAAAACATAATGTGCTAACCCCAAGTTCTAAGAATATGAGAAGTGCATGCATGTGTGTCCTGCTCTATGGATGATGCAACTTGGAACCTCCAAGCATCCATCTCAATGTTATCAATAGATGTACCTCATCAATGGTTTTACCTTTGAGATCGTAGAAGAATCTCACATTTCATCCATCTCACAGTTTCAAAATCATGTTGACAGTGAAGCGAGAGCCGAGGATATCACAGTATTAAGGAAAGTAGGAAGTGGCCTCATATCCCTGGTCCCATCTATCATCGTTGTTGGGTTTAAACCAGTGAAAGGAGGCGAGGCCGTCGATGAGGCAAACATAATCTGCAATGCCTTCGATATGCCTTGATGGTGCAACGGTGCCATTATTGTTTCATTGCCAGGCGTGGGTCACCTTCTGGTATATAAGGATTTCATCGTTGCTCGTGTAGACAACGATCCCATATATGCTTTCACCATACATAGTGATACTTTGCATATCCTTCATGTCGGCAGAGGGTCATTGGTAGAAGGGTTGTTCAGAGAAAATGGGAGGCAAGGCCCATTATCTGTCGGGCATCATCCCTCCTTATCTCGTTGTCAAATCTCACGACGTTGTCGCTCCCTTCGACGGCAATGACCAAGAGCCCTCAATTCCTTATGTCATTGTCAAGACAATGGTTCGACGATTTGTGAAAAGAGAAGAAGTTGGGAAACAACAATCAACAATTAAAAATAGAGGCACACAACAACGTTGAAGCATATGACATGGATGGAGGGCACAAGCTCTCACTGACAACACACCAATGCATGACCACCTAGGCCCATGACGCAAAGAAGGAAGTTCTATGACAACATTCAACTGTTTTGATAAACCATGAAATCCGACAACAAAATTATGCTTGGAAAGTCATGATTGACTACACACAAAGATGCAAGCAATCTCTAGGAGAGAGAGTCAAAATTTTGGGGTTTTCGAGACAATACCAAAGCAACAATAATAACCAACTAGGGAATGGGAAGAGCCCTAAGATTGAGAAAACCACTTAGATTGGAAATATCCTTATACCTATTTCCTATCAATAAATTGACAAGGAATGCCCAAAAGTTCTCAAGTTTTGTGATCATGCAACAACATTTGTACTCTTTGAGAAAAGATAAGAAGTCGGGCAGTGACAACCCACACTTGAAAAATTGAGGGACACAATATTCTCAAAGAACTAATTGGAGTGGAGGATCCAACATCTCTTAGAAAAGAGGCAAGTGTCCCAATAACATCATTTAGGCACTGCACAAGTTTTTCCATGACATTTGATGCTTCCAAGAAAAAATGAAGTTGAGCACTGACATTCCAGAATACTCCTAGTATCAAGGCATAGGACACGAACTGAGACCATAAGATGGAAAGCACCAATTTTGGGGTTTTCGACAATATCGAATCAAAGCAACAACGACCAATAGGGAAACAATAAGAAGCCAAGGGTTTAGAAAATCACATTGACTGGTAGGGTTGAGCCACCCCTTTGTTGGTCAATGAGTAATGAGAAAATGGCCCATAATCCTCAAAGTGCTATAATAGCTCGACAACATTTGAATGCTCTTCAAAAGTCAGATAAGTTGAGCGGTGACAATCCACACTTGAAAACTTGAGGGAGACACAAGCATCAAAGCACTGATAGGCATGGAGGGTACAAGCCCTCACCAAAAAGAGACCAATGCCCCACTGCCACCAACACTCACATAGTGGAGAAGTTCTTCCATGACATTCAACTCTTCCATGAAACAAAGAAGTTGAGTAATGATCTTTCAAAATTGCTTGCAGAGTCAAGGCAGAGGGCACAAACTTGAGAATAACCCATTGGGGGTAACACCAATGCCCCATCACTCACACTCACGCCACGAGGAAGCTACAGAACGATGATATTCAATGCTTTCAAGAAAGGAGAATCTGAGCAATGATGTTCTTCACTGCTCACAGATTAACCATACACTGATTGTAGGAGAGAGAAATCCAATTAGAGAGAGGGTTGCACCAAATTTGGGGTTTTGGACAATGCTAGAACAAAAAAAAACAACAACCAATAGGACAATGACAAAATCCTCGATGTTTAGAAAACAACACCTAGTGGGAGGAACTTGATACCTATTTTCCCCTTGATGAATGATGTCTAATGCCCAATAGCCTTCTAGTGATGAAGGCATGTGACAACATTCAAACACTTTGCCAAAAGTGGAGAATTCAATTCCCTACAATCAACACTAGATTAACAGTAGCATACCCAACCACCAAGCTAGGCCACACTACCTCAAAACACCCACCAAAAAATGCATTGAAACTAACTTGTAACATACTTGGCACAATAAATACCAAAATGATTTGCCTAGGTACTGATCTAAAACGTACCCATTCCTAGGTACTTTCAGATTCGCCCTCTCAGACTGATTACAAATTTTTGTTTCATTCTTTAAAATCAAGAAACATGGATTCAACACATGAAATTACCAAGCACGTGTTAAACCATCCAAGAAAGGAACATCATTCCATGCCCAACAAATAATCAACAAGCATGCACATATAAATGCATCTCAGAGTTAAATAAATACATAATGGAATATACATTATACATAAAACACATAGAGCTCTTATCTTTAATTGAACCATTCACCAACTCCCTACAGACCAAGGACGTTCCTCCCAATCATAGACACTTTTGTTCATTCACTCTCAATAGCAGTTTCATCCTCGAGCCAGTGCTATGAATCTACGAGGACGAGTCCTAGGCCAAATATAAAACACACCAGTTAGCTAACAGACTCTTAGGTTTTCCCAACCACAAAACAATCCTAATTTCTAGCTCTCTTCCCCTTCATCCTGCACAACCCAAAGAAATGAACCTCTTTCTCTGCCATGTAGTCACTCAGGCTGTTCCATTTCTCTCTAGAGCGCCAATGCTATTGGTCAGGAAATATCCATGTTGGAAACTCCAAGGATTCTCAACTGTGGATAGTTCTTTTAGAATTGCCATCAATCTCATGTATGTAGGAATCCATTCCCTCTTGGAATGATCAATAATTTCTTACGACCATATAACAATGGCTCTCTTCCTCTGGCCATTCGTTCTCATGCCCAGACCAACAACACACAAATTAGCAAGAATGAGGAAGAAGAGTGATTGAATGATTAACAATGAATGAAGAAACAAAAATGAAAGAGTGAACCCCCAAACAACCCAAAGAGGGGTATATATATTTACTTGAAAATCAAGAACCACATGGTGTCCTCAAGAAGCTCACGTAACCACTTCTCCCAACTAAAACCAAGATGGTTGAATAAAATAATAATAAAAGACTTAGCCCCTTTAGCCCCCTCTCTCGTGGAATCATAGCCCCGTATCTCTTGTCCTTGTCTATCTTGTAGTCAGTGATGTATTTGATTAATATATATAGAATTATTACATTTCCTAAGCACTCCGCCCCCTTTCCAACTTTATCGGCTCACCAGCCAAAGTTACAATTATAGAATACTTTCTAGTTCATATGGATCAAAACCAGGGTGTTACATTCCCGTTTCCTTATTTTTGACATTGACCTCAGTGCACAAAATGACATTGGTGTTCTTAATATTAAAACACTAGGCTCACCAACATATAATCAGTACATATAGTCCATCCAAATGCTTGTATACATAGGCACTCTAGCCCAGAACATGCACAATGATTGTACAATTTATAATTATCCAGTAGAAATTTCAACCAACAAAATCACATTCTCCATCAACCTGCACAACCTAAGGAAGTGTACACCTTTCTTTTCTCTACAGTCCTTCGAGCTATACCACGTCTCTTCAAGGCTTCAATGCACTTGGCCAAGAATTCTCAGAGTTGTTTCCCCATGAACTCCAGTTGCAACATGTACTCCACTAGACTTTCTTCATTCATTTCTTTTTTCCTTGAGATCCATTTCCTTTTGGTGCTCTTCTTCCCGAGATTCTAGCTTCAATACACAACATATCATCTGTATTGCACACATATAGTCATCATGAGATATCATTATAACAATTTCCAATCACAAATGTCAAATCTATTTTATACAAGAAAACATAATTTCCCAAGCATGAGCTTCCTGCTCATAATTTATTTAGATCTTGAAGCAACATGCATCAGCATTTATTATGGCTTACAACAATGCCATAGTCCATCCAAATGCTTGTATACATAGGCACTCTAGCCCAGGACATGCACAATGATTGTACAATTTATAATTATCTAGTAGAAATTTCAACCAACAAACTCACATTCCCCATCCGCCTGCACAACCTAAGGAAGTGTACACCCTTCTCTGCTCTACAGTCCTTCAGGCTATACCACATCTCTTCAAGGCTTCAATGCACTTGGCCAAGAATTCTCGGAGTTGTTGCCCCAGGAAATCCAGTTGCAACATGTACTGCACTATACTTTCTTCATTCATTTTCTTTTTCCTTGAGATCCATTTCCTTTTGGTGCTCTTCTTCCCGAGCTTCCAGCTTCAATACCCAACATATCATCTGTATTGCACACATATAGTCATCATGAGATATCATTATAACAATTTCCAATCATAAATGTCAAATCTATTTTATACAGGAAAACATAATTTCCCAAGCATGAACTTCCTGCTCATAATTTATTTGGATCTTCCAGTAACATGCATCAATGTTTATTATGGCTTACAACAATGCCATACTCGAGATCATTCCTCCTGTGATTTCCTCTATCTTCACTCAGCTAAACAAACTGTTAGCATATCATAACAATTTTACTTATAAATTTCCAAATGTGTTTTGTACATGGAAATAAAATTCCACAAGGATGAGGTTTCTACTGATAATGTTTGGCTCTTGCAACAATATGTATTGGTATTCTTTATGGATTACATCTCTTCCATATCCAAGATCTTTATCCCTGTAATTTCCTCAATTTACACACAACCAAACAGATTGTCAGTAATTTTTAAATTCCAATTTCCAAAATTGTTTTCTACAGAAAAATAAAGTTTCCATACATGAGCTTCTGCTCATAATCTTTGGCTGTTGAAGTAGTAGAGACAAATCTTCCTTATGGGCTTACATTATTGCCATATCCAAGACCACTCCACCTGTAATTTTTTTTAACCTTCACTCAACAAAACAAACTATTCGTATCATGCACATTATCATTCTATCTTTGTAACATTTTCAACAACTCCAAAGAGTGATCTCATAATTGTAACAAACTAACAATTCAATCACCATTAACTAGTGTTTATATTAAATAGAATGCAACTACCCATCATTATGCATTTTCAACACCTTAGTATAATAATTACCAATAAAATAATAATCGATGTCCCAATTCCCATGGCCATGTCTGCACAATCCATCCCTGCATTGACTACATAATACGATATAGTTATGTCATGCATTCCACTATGGTGAGTTGAAAGGTTTGGCCAACGCCTCAACACATCATCCAAACTCTTTCCAATAATGCCTAACTATTTGGATACCCTCCTCTTCGACCCATACACAACACAAGGAAACATAATTCCTAAGTGTTCTTCAATGTTAGCAAAGATGTTGCAGTCCAAACATCAACTATATAGGGGAAACCATTGAGAACTCACATAACACTATATCCATTCCATATCCAATCATATCATGTCTCACACATGATTATCCCTATGGGTATTCATTGCTATAGCAGGAGTATGTCTCTTGATTTGACCTCGTTATGATCCCATAACCAATCATAACACAACATGCAACTAAATTTTATTTAATGCATTCTAGCATCAACAACATTTTCATACTCTAGGCCTTTGGCCATTACATATCGATTTGAATCTTGAAAATTTATCTGAGGGAATTCTTACCTCAATTCCATTAAACATTTATACATCAAAAGCAACCAAATGCATACCTGCATGGTTGTTATCAACCTAATTGATGCTACCTGATCAATTGGTATTTGTAAAAGCTTACAGAAGTCCTCCTCCATCCTTTTGATCACCATTCCTACCACCCTCATGGGTCTTCACATAGATGGAAGTCATAAGTAGCAACAACATCCACATATTTAACCATGTTATATCATTTTTCTTGAATACATAATCCATCATTAGTCATACTCAATTGCCATAACATCATTATTGCATGTATATAACAATAAAATATTATAAGACCACAAGCATGTAATATGTATATTCAAGCATGTACATATGCAAAAATGCACATCCATATGCACCAAGCATTCACTGTCATCATGCCTAATAATGCATCTAAATTCATTGTATGCATCATGCACTCTAGTTCATTTTTTTAGTTCACTTATTTATTTATTTGTGTTGTAGCATGTTGTCCTTGAATTTCTTCAGATCCTCGTTGCCTTGTGTGCTCCCATTCTGCTCATCTTCCCTACTGTTCCATGGTCTAAACACTTTCCAACCAAGTTCCACTTGACCATTTTGCAATCCAACCAATGTGTTCTATTTGCATTATCCTCTCTTAGGAAATCATATTCAAGCTTTACCTTTATGAAACATTCCAACACCTTGGAGTGAGGTAGCTCAAAACATTCCATCACTCTACTACCACAACATCCTTGAATCAACTTACCCATAATAATTCCACATCCCTTATATTACTTCTAGATATCCATTAGATTTTCCTAATTGTTTTCTTCACTTCATTAACAATTCTCTATGAAGCCACATTTTTCCCACTCAATACCATTCCCTATGGAAGTATAATTTCATTTAGTGGAACTTTTCAAGTGAAAGAACCTTCATTATTCCATCCCCGATTTCTCTACAATGATATCCTGCTTCCACTGTGAACTCTTATATTATAAGTAGATTTCTTTCTCTGAGTACTTTTAGACAAGTAGCTAAGTCATATATAGCAAATCCTTCCCAGGAACTCTTGTGCTTGGCACATAGAGATGATTCATACATCACCTCCTAATTAGCTTCTTGTTCTCTTTCACATCAAGCTTTGCAACCATATACACATCTCTACCTTCAAGGCTATGGATTCTTACTTTTCCTTTATATGCCCATCAATGAGATTCTTCACTCGTTGGCTTCATGTCCTATGCAATGATTCTTGTTGTTGTGCCTGCAATTCATTCAGACTCTGGGATAGTTGACTAATAATCCTTTAGTTCTACTCTTCTTGAGTTCTTTATCCACTTTTCATTACTTTCTCTGTAGCTCTTTATTTCCTTAGTTGACTTATACAAGATATATCATGCTTCCATGACTTTTAGATCCAATCCTAGGCTTGAATTTATCCGATTATACCTCTAATTCTTCACAATGTGCAAGCACCCATTTTTTTTAGAATGATGCATATTATATAAATTGTCAATTAATGTTACTGGTCCTTTTTCTGCTCAAGTCATGAAGAATTATAACATAATTCTCCAAATTCTCATAATTCCAAATCATTCTTCTCTGAACCAAATTTTCAATGACTATTCTCTTGCTCAATTTTGAGTCTCTAGCATAAAGTAATTAATGATAAAGGTGACAAAGGAATATCCATTAGCACATGAAACATAGCTTCAATGCTCAATGGTCGTCCAATCATTTCTTAGGATTTGATCTTGACTATGAGTCTAGTTTTCTTCGGATTAGATCATGATCATCAATCTACTTACTGAACACCTCAACACACCATGCAACCACAATGCACAACAATCGTCTGATCTTCCCTTGATTAGATATCATTCGTCGATCTATTGTTCTTTAGCATATTGGGACCACCATATATTTAGCTTACAGGCATGGTCCAATTGGATCTCGGATTGATCTCGATCAATGATCTATCTTGATAGATTCGCCGCGGGTATAAGACATATCTCTTCTTCATTTTAAACTTCTGTGACCTCCAAATTTCACCTTCAAGTTCTTCCACACTCATTTTGCACCTATAATTAGATGCATTTCCAAGCATTTCTCCATGGTTCTAAGGCATATCTTTTCATACTTTTGTGGCCTCCAAAATGCACCTTCTCATTCCACTGCACTCACTTTGCACCCATACTTAGAAACTTTTCTAATTATTTCACTGTGATTCTATGAGACATCATGCACCATCAGATCTATCACCCTCCGGGTCGTCAGATCTGTGAAACTTGGTGACCTTCTGGGCCATCGGATCGAGTCCTCATACTTAGAAAATATCTCATAGTTCACCATGCTCCGTAATCTCTTGACACTTTGTCGATTTTCAAACTCCTATCGCGTGTCTCTTATACTTAGTCGATTTTTCAAACTCTTATCGCAGGTTCGTGGGTCTACATCACTTTCCCAATATGTCTACAACTTCGTCTGTTCAAACGATTGCTTATTTATACTTAGTTGTTTTTGAAGTATCACCATGCTTTGTGATACATCTCCATTCTTCTCTTATCAACTATGTTTGTCCGAATCATTCTTAATACTTATCCAATCCTCGAGATTTCACCACGGGCCGTGGGTCTACAATATTCCCCCGATTCACTTGTCCATGAATTTGATCTCATCTATTAAATCGATTCTTGGTACTTATTCAATCTCAAGATATCATCGCGGGTTTGCGGGTTCGCTCTCATTTCACTTCACATATTTTTGACTCTATTGCTTCACTATCACCGCGATGCTTTGATACTTAGTTGATTTTTGAAATCTCATTGTGTTGATGTTGTAGGTGAGGTGTCTTTCATGTGGGCATCTTCTTCACTTTCTAGATGACATGGAATTGATACATGTCCAGACACATGACACTACATGTGTCATATGTAGAACTTTCTTATTATAGCCCTGACATAGACTCCCTCTGATGTGGCACTCATCTGACTGGACATGTGGCTCTGATGAGGTTGTTATTATGACACTAACGTGGTTGAGCTATCAGGCATCAAGCATCAGGCCCTAATCCTTTGATCTTAGTTGTTGACCTTTTATGATCAATGGTTAAGATTTAACCATCTCCAGATCCACAATTCTTGACAAAAATAGTTAATGCCTTGCACAGGGTTCCATACTCACACGTTCTAATTCAAACTATGTA
>JASDQU010306532.1:22370-46297 GCA_032191745.1 Picea mariana | reverse complement strand
ACTTTATGTTTCTCCACTCCCCTTATTCTTGTGCAGCCCTGAATCTATTTCACACACAAACATATTTGTTCTTAATTCAGAGTAAACACATAGAGCTCTTTTAGAAATTCAACAACGCAATGTTTTCTTTGCACTCAAGACTCCATAACCTAGAGGGGTATTCTCTACTCCCTATGTCTTGTTTGATTCATACTACTTCCAACAAAATCCTCATGCAAACAACTTATGTTGTCCCATAGAAAATTAATCAATTTCCAAAGAAATTCTCAATCCTATAGCAGGCTCTTAAGGCCCGGTGTTGTAACCTACAACCCTGATACCAATTTGTAACGTACCTAACCACCAGGTTGGGCCACACTACCTCAAAAATCCCACCAAGAATGTTATGAAACTAACTTGCAACATACCCTTTACAACAAATACCAAAATGATTTTTCTGGGTACTGATATGAAATTTACCCATTGCCCGGGTACTTTCAAATTCACCCTCTCAGACTGATTACGAATTTCTATTCCATTCTTTAAAATCAAGAAACATGGATTAAACATATGCAATTAACAATAACATGCTAAACCATCCAATAAAGGAACAATGTTCCATGCACAACAAATAATCAACAAGCATGCACATTTAAATACATCTTAGAGTTAAATATATACACAATGGAATATACATTATACATAAAACACATAGAGAACTTATCTTTAATTTATTGTTCACCAACTGGTTGTAGACCAAGGACATTCCTCCCAACCATAGAAAATGTTGTTCATTCACTCTCAACAACAGTGTCAACCCTAAGCCAAGGATATGAATCCACGAGAACGGGTCCTAGGCCACATTTAAAACACGCCAGTTAGCTAACATGATCTCCAGTTTTCCCAACCACACAACATTCTTAATTTCCATCTCTCTTCCCCTTTAGCTTGCTTAACCCAAATAAATGAACCCTTTTCTATACCATGCATTCTCTTAGGCTATTCCATTTATCTCTAAGGCTCTGGTGCTATTGGTCAAGAAATATCTATGTTGGAAACTCCAAGGATTCTTAGTTGTGGATAATTCTTTCCAAACTGCTAACAATCTCATTCACGTAGGAATCCATTCCCTCCTGGAATGATCAATAATTTATTATATCCATATAACAATGGCTTTCTTCCTCTATCCATTCGTTCCCATGCCAATACCAAGATCACACGAATTAGTAGGAATGAGGAAGATGAGAGATTGAATGATTAACAATGAATGAAGAACCAAAAATGAAAGAGTGAACCCCCAAACATCTGAAAGAGGGGTATATATATTTACTTGGAAATCAAGAACCACATGGCCTCCCTAATAAGCTCATGTAACCACTTCTTGCAACTAAAACCAAGATGGGTGAATAAAATAATAATAAAAGACTTAGCCCCTTTATCCCCCTCTCTCGTGGAATCATAGCCCCCTATCTCTTGTCTTTGTACGTCTCACAACTAGTGATTTATTTTATTAATATATATAGAAGTATCACATTTCCTAGGCACTCCGACCCCTTTCCAACTTTACTGTCTCAACAACCTATGTCACAATTACATAATACATTCTAGTTCATAGGGATCAAAACCAGGGTGTTACATAAACACTTGAAATTAATGGTCTAAAACATTCCATCATAACGAAAAATGAATATTGGAGACTACCCCCTTCCTTTTACTACTTCTCATCACTAGTGAAATAGAGCCTCTACCTTAGTTTGATTATCCATGGTTGAGATTTGGATTCCACCCCTTTCACCTTAACCTTCAATTCTAAATGAAATCCAATTCCTCCTCCATTAGGCAATCATAAATAAGTATCCCATAATGCCCACAACCGTGACAGAGGATCCCATGATGTAGATGACCAAATTGGAAAGAGTCATGATGTAGATTAGAAATGTCATGGGCACTGCGCACATGAAAACCAGACCCGAAATCCCACAATTGATGCTCCCCAATCCCCCACTCACGCAATGAAGAATTTGTGCATCATCAATCAACTCCTCCAAGAAATAGAAAATCCCATCATGATCTCAGTGATGTAGGCCATGGCGCTATTCAAAAACAACGGACACATAGACGGAGAGAGAAATATGGTTGGATAGAGGCACAAGGGAAGGATGGTCCAGATGCTCTAGATAGTCACTCAGACAAATTGATGGACCTAGTGCACTATATGTCCCATTGGGGCACATAGATCCCATAGTGAAAATGCCTTACAACATAATTAAGTTTGACCTTTATATTAAAATTTGTTCCTCGGGTATACAATAGTAATACTGGATTATATCCATCTAAATTCAAAATTTATTATACATTGAGAGGGATCAAATTCTTTGAGGCATTTTTTTTTAGATAAAAAAAAATTGAAATTTTAATCCAGTACTTGATAAATCCATAGTTAAGATGAATCTAAATAGTTGTAATCACACACGAAATTATTAACTACTTAATGAGAACTCTACAAATTTCTCATTTTTTTAGGGGTTTGCTTACATGGGAAAATGATCTTGGTCAAGTTCATAAGCTTAGCTGATGAAAGGGCCTCGACCTCTCTTTATTGAAATGGCAATCCCTTCATTTATGACCTCATTGTTGTAAGTAAAGTAAGAAGTTATTTTATTCTCGAATTAAAACTAATGAATATATATTAAGGAATGCAAAATGAAGATGGGATTGATGTGGAGAATGATATGCATTGAATGCAAGATGTAAAATACAAATAGCTAAATCCTAACTAGAGGACAAAAGAACAAATCTCTAGCATTGATACCAATGACAACAAGAATAGTCCAATTTTTTTATTAGAAATGAACCCCAATTAGATGCTCCCAACTCCCTCCCAAAGTTAGATGATCATACCACCAAGAACACTTCCTTGTCACATAAATAGTTACTAACTGCATTGATATAAAATGTAACTAAGCATATAATTATAGAGATAATAGTCCACCAAATAAAGCATATACATAATCAAATATTTTGAGGAACCAAGAAATTTAGTATCCAAACCAAGAAACCCCTTTGTTAAATTATATTAGGTGTCAGCAATCATAAGATAAGTGAGAACAAACACCATAGCAAAAGAAGAGTCTCATAGGCTATAATGTCCACACCCACAAGCATCAAGAAAACCAAATAAGGAGATAATATTCCTAATACCAAGCACAACTTTGCAAGAGTATTATAACACTAGCTAACACTAGTCATTTTTATTAACAATTGAGATAACTTACAAAGTAAAAAAGAGTTCCTTTAGCTTGAAGGCAAGGGTTCTATTTATAAGTCTAGATTGAGGCTTTGGTCTTCCAACTTTTTGACTTTAGCTACCTTGGACCCTTCAACTACCTTGGGCTCTCAATACTTTAAATTTTTTGTCTTATCCTCTTCTTGACTATTCAATCTCGTTGAGAGGATAAATCATATTCCACAATATTCAATAATTACAACATGGCTCTCTTAAGGGGAGGTTTGTCAATGCACAAAATCTCAATTCTTTATACACACACGACTTGACAATTTGAACAATAAATTATCCTTTCTAACTTTGCACATATAATCATCTTACACATGGTGGGAACCTCATTGTTTCTTTGACTTGATGATTATAGGATGTTTCCTTGTATTTTCATACTTTCACAACAAATGAAAATCTGACCTTCTCTTTGTGAGGCATAGTGATAGAAATGGCATAGACCTTTGCATTGCTTTTCTTCATGTTTGGGGATAGATCCATTATTCATCTTCTTCCAATCTACATTTTAGTACTTGTATGTGTCACATACATCTTGAATCTCATATTTTTCCCATCAAATAGGGGTCATAGATGACCTTATTTTCCTGCATGAATAATAAAATGAAATTTCAATTATTTCATCTCGTATATGGTCACGCGAAACTATGAAAAGTCAATTTAAGAAAAAAAAATGTTTTGAATGATTTATTGTCACTTTTTCTTGGATTTAAACATGTTAACTCCTCTCCCTCACTACCAATATCATTCCTAGACTCCTAGTTAATGGTCTCTCCTATATGAACATTATGAAATCTTGGTTCCTTTATCCTAGTTGACCACAACTCAAACTACTTCCATTACTTGATGAATCAAAATTTGTTCTTGTTTTGGATACTTGGTAAATATGGTCACCATTTCAAACACACCTTTGGTTAAATGTAGAATTCTTGAATAACATAGGGCCATGTAGGCTTGTTCTAGGCATGAATTTGGCTTGCAATGAAAAGGAAATATGCTTGGATTCCCAAAGCCACCAATCATACACACATCTAGGATTTTGTGGTTTGTAGGAAAATCTTGCAAACAAATAAGAAATACTCACCATTACCAAAAATATGGTAAATAATCTAGAGGGTGGAATGGTGATGAGCTAAAGAAACAATAGGTAATTAAATGAATAAAAATTCACAAGGTTGATGGCATTTCGCCTCTGGAGTTCTTCATTTTGGTGTTTGCGAGGAAAATCAATGTGTACACTTGATGAAACATCCCCCATTTTTCCTATAAAAGACAAATCATAGTTTAAAGACTCATTGGGCTTGGAATATTGTGATTTGTCTTTTTGTGATGGAAAAAATGTAGCTTACACAAGCATTGGGATACCTTCTATGTGATTTTTTCAATCAGTGGGTGCTTTCCTTAATGAAAAACCCTATGGCCTCCCTTTTATGCAATTTTTCATTTAGTTTTGGGTACAATAATAGTTTAGAAACCTAATGGCCTCTCTTCTATAATATTTTTCATCTAGTTCTAGGTTTTGCAAGTATTACAAACCAACATCAAGTGCCAATATGCTAGAATAGTTAGAAATTAACTAGTCAAGGCCCTTCAATCATTCAAACTATCAACCTTGTTGCATATATTATCCCCTTAGTAATCTTGAGAAGCAAGGACAATGAGGAAGAAGTGATTCCTCACCAACAAGTTCTGAGCCAAGCTAGTTTTCCATGAAATCCAACATGCAACTCCTTAGCAAAAATAATTCCACATAATAAAAAGTAGTCCCATGGTTTTTTGTTTTTGTAAACACATAAATCCCACATATGACCTCAAAATTGTGTTTCATTTGAAGAAAAGTGTAGAGGAAACTGAGAGTTTTCCAACACTTGGTTGGTTGACATATTCCATTATTCCCTTGATACTTTTTTCTAAACATAAAGTAGAAAAAAACTTATTGACATGAAATTTTTAAATGGTATTTTCATACTTCTGGGGCTCAGAATAAAATTCCATCAATTCCATTTCAATTGTACACCCCAACAAACTTACTTTATCCTATTTTGGAGATCCAATCCTTCATCTGGTAGGACCACTAAATTATGCATCAACAGGCCTTGCAAGCCAAAGTGTGGTCCTCATATGAAGTGTCGTCTCAATGGTTGTTGCAACTTAGTGTTGAAATATTCTATTGGTTATATATTCTTGGATTTAAACCATTAATAATGTCTCAGTACATTGTAGAAAATCAACAAATTTGCATTCGATATCTACCTAGATACTAATTGATGCATATGTGAATACCATTAAAAAATTGACCTAAACGCTTCAAAATTAGAACAAGTGATAATTTTTTATGAGAAGAGGATATAATAGTCATGATCAAAGGTGAAATAATGTCACTATTATCTTTGTCATAATGATATCAATTTTACCCCTCTTATTACTCACCATCCTTTCTACGATTGTAACCTTAGCCCTCAAGCTAGGTAGTGATTGCTTTCGAGAAGTTGTCTATAAGACATATACACAACCCTTCTAGTCACCATGTGGTCTATCGCTCTTTTCATTGTTATGCACTATAAAATTGGCATGAGTAATCCACTCTCTTTCCATTTTACCACATATATTTCCCCATTTTTTCCCTTCGACCACATAGATTTCCCCATGTTTGCACCTCCCAATTATTCGTGTCTTGCCTCTTGTTCTTAACCCTTGAACATGCACAAGTTTTACATTTATATGGCATAGTTGAGGCACATTTCATGTCCATTGTATGTTGTTATTGTTATGCATGTAGAGACTCCTATATCATGAGATCCCTACACACATGAAGTATATCACTAATACAAATAATTCAAAACTTTTTCATGAGACAAGGAAAGGAACACCTTTAGTCAAGCTATCATATTTTATCAAGGCATTTGGGCAAGACCTTCTTGTAAAATAAATACTTTGAAATAATTGCATCATCATGTTCTTAAAGAGACCCACTATGCATCATCAATGTAATTTGGTTAGTCTGATGTAATACCAATTACAAAGACCCACTATGCATTTAAGTTTTGAGAATAATACCTTTATTGCTTCATGCCTATGATGATCATGTCAGACTTCTTCTTTCTATATACTCAATACTCAATATACTTGTTAATAAATGCAAGAGGTTTCATGTATAAAAATCAATGACACTTTTTTCTCCCAATGTGAATGTGGGTGGTGGCAGGCCACCATGATATGATGTTAAAACTCAACTATTTTGTTAGTTTTGGTGAAGGATGCAGTGACATTGTGTGCTAATGTTTGTTTGGCATTGGTCGATTGCATAATATGGTGTATAATTGATATTGAAAATTAGTTAATTTACATAATATAACATATAAGTTTTGTTACAATATATAATGTAATTGCATCCCATTGATACAATCCATAGGCAATACACCAAATAAAATACGTTAGGATAAGAATCAATCATAAAACTAGAACATATCAATATGATGACAATGTAATATAGCTAACCAATATTTCTCACCAACCAGCCATAACCAATTGGAATTGGATTCTAAGAAAAACGGTTAGGGGCATGAATGATGGGACCACCTAGATTAATCTTAATATTGAATCTATTTGACTTTGAGAAGTAGTGAGCCATCCCAATGGAGAGTGTATTAAGACTTCATCAAACCAAGTTTCTTATAAAGACTTGATGACTTGTAGTTTAAAAGTGGATGCAAGGCCCAGTAAACCATGCAATGGTTCTTTGGACTCGATCTAGTAGAACCCTAATTTCACATCCCAATCAAGTCCTACAATGGTTATCTAGTAGATGATTCAACAAAGGTAATCATTCTCTCTACTAACTTTATACCTCTTGTATCTCTCCATGGGGTGTTTTCATTACTTGAGGTCACTTTGTAGGTCAATCTTAGGATATCCACTCAAACAACTATGTTGAAACATGGATGGAGGGGAGGGGTGATTCTTATCATCACTCCCTTTCCTTGATGCCCAAAATATGCCCGACATGTAAATTGGTTCTATTTGGTGATGTGAGGGAGGGGGTTGATGTTTATCATTTCCCTTCCCTCTTCCTCCACCATGCATGTGAGGGAGGAGTGATGATGATCATCACCCCCATCCACACCATCAAAAAATGATATTTGAAACATAGGGGAGGGGGAGTGATGATGATCATCGCCTTTCCCTCTTTCTCCATGCCACATGTGAGACACACAAAAATCATGGAGGAAGGGGGGTTGTGGTGGGTGATGATGAGAATCATCCTTACCCTCCCTTCACATTGAAAACACAATATTTTCTTGCAATCTAGAGGGATGGGAGTACCCTAACACCTAACACTACTAACAACAACAAAATAGTGTCTTTTTCTACTATGGTTATGTGAATTTGATAATCTATTATGTTTTTCTTGGAGAAGGTGTTAGTCAATCATATTGCACCTCCTTTACCACTTCCTAGCCATGATCTAGACTCTTATATAAAATATGTTCATTCTTGAAAAAAATTAAATACTTTCACTATAATAATTCCTCATGTAAACAACTGAAAGAAAACCAATACACACAAATTGTTGTTCTAGGTATATGTATAACCATTACAATACTTAACACTTAACAATATTTTCCAACATAAGTTTATCTCAATGGTAACTATTGAAGAAAATGGATCAATGTGTGTATTGGTCATTATTGTTTTTAGTATATTCCAATGATACCAAATGCATACAAACCGTTGACTTAGAGAACTTATGCATGGCATATAAAATAAGTAATTACATATATAGTCACATCCTAGTTGGCTTAGTGGATATCTCAAACTCAACCTAGAGAATGACCTCAAATAATGGAAAGACCCCATTCAAAGTTGCAAGGGGATTCTTGGGTTAACATGGAATGTGATTAACTTTGGTTAACCCTTAAACCTAATAACCATTGTAGTAATTCGTTGACATGTAATATGGGGTTTGATCATATCAAGTACAAAGAGACATTACATGGCATATTGGAAAATCCAAATTATGTTGAGAATGAAATGAAATACACGTAAAAATATAGAGAGTATGGAAATACAATGAAACCAACTTATGTTAATGAATAAAATAGTAGAGTATTGTAGAACATAAACTGGATAGAGTGGTGCTAGCTTATCTCTGTAGATCAAGATGTTGGCTACCCTCATTTGTGAAAAAGATGATTACAAAGAGGATGAAAAGGGCCTGTTATCATGAATCCTAAAAAAGAGAAGCAAATACCCTAAACATAAAAAACCTAACCCTATAAGATGAAACGCCAAAAGAGAAAATCTTGTCGAGATGATCACTCCATAGAGGTTTTGTTGTATAATGCGAAGGTGAGGAGCTGCTTGTCAAGATCAGTAACTAGAGTTGTATGCAAAGGTGATCGAGAATGGAAGGAGCGAAGTTGACATGTTCATTTACAATTCTACAAGTGATTTAGTGAGTTATTGAGTTAGTGAGTGAGGTGCATCGGTCGATTCTATTCTCCTAGGACATGTTGATGAGAGAGGTTCAAATAAACCGTGTTACCAAGGTTCTGACAAAGAGAGAGAGAGAAACAACATCCATGGACTGGAGAAGCCCAAGTATCTCACTTTCCAGGTCTGCATGGGCCTCCTTATTCACGATTTAATTGATAACCCATTCCCGAAAAAATAGATAACACCCTTGCCCCATGAGGCGGGTTAATAATTGATAACACTTGCCGGAAGGCCCCCGGGTGGTTAGTTGATACATCAACTTATTGAGGGTACAACTTTTGCATACGATCTCCATTTGGGGTGTACAATAGATAATTGGAAAGAACTATCTGAGAATTACCAATTTTGGATAGGGACAATGTATGACAAAGGCAACCCCTTCCCCCCTCGAATGCCCAAAAAACACTGTTTAGGGACTCAAAATGAGTCTAGAAGTTTGGGACCTGAAAAAATGTAGAAAAACTACCAAGAAGATAGAGAACCATTAAGTCAGTGGAAGAGGTGGGTGGCCACTGATATCCTCCTAGATTATTCCTCCCCCCTTCGGAAGCAATGGTCTCCATTGCGTCAAGTTCCCTCATCAGATGGGGAAAATTTTGTTGAATTTGGATCCTAATGAGCCACTTGCCTTGGTGAAGAAGTTGCCTTGCTTTGAAAACTAGGTAGAGTTGATTGTTCTATTGGTAGGTTCCTTTCATTTGTGTATCCATGATTTGATAAACTATAGCCTACTCAAGGTAGTCAGGGTTGAGTTCTATAGGGGCCAAGTGCTCAACTACCTCTGAGGTGTCCAGTATAGGTGGAAAATATGGGTGAAGGAACTCCACATATTAAAGACTAGATGTGGACCAAGGAATGGGTAAATACTTAATTTAAAAGAATTCTCACCTACATCCTTGGTGATGGTGTAAGGCCCACATCAAATTGGGTGAAGCTTGTGATGGATTTCTGCAAGGCGTTGTTTTTGCAAATGTAACAAGACCTTATCACCAACTTGAAACTTGTGTGGAACCTAATGTTGGTCATGTTTTTGCTTGTACTTGGCATTGGATTTCTGCAAGATGTCATGGACTTGTTGTTGGATGTGTTGAATTCGTTCAACAAATATGGATACCTTATCAGCCTTAGTTTGAGCATGGGAGTATTCTTCTTGTGTGGATGCAATGGGAAGAGATACATCAATTGAGGCAAATGGATGGAACCACAAACATACCTGAAAAGAGATGTGACAAGTAGAGTTATGAAGGGCTCGATTGTAGCTATGATAAACATAAGGAAGAATCTCATCCCATGTGTGAGGATGTTTGGAGTTGTACATTCTCAAGATATGCACAATCATCCTATTGAATACCTCCATCTATCCATTGGTTTGGGAGTGGAAGGTAGTTGATTTGGTGAGCTTGGTGTCCATCAATGACCACAGACTGGAATAGAATGTACTCGAGAACCTACTATCATGATATGAAATAATAGTTTGTGGGAGCCCAAAATGAACGCAAACACGCTCGAAGAAGAGCTTAACAATGGCCTCTATTATGATACTCTTCTTACAGAGTGTCAAAACTACCATCTTAGAGAATCAATCAATGACCATCAAGACACATTCATTACCATGATTGGTTGAAGGTAGACCAGACATGTTCTCCATGGAGATGGACTCCTAAGGCCTATCAAGAGTAAATAGAGGGGTGTACAACCCTTGTTTCTTAATGGTGGGTTTGTTGATGGCATAAGTAGTGCATGATATGACATACTTGCTGACATATTGTCAAATCTTCGGCCAACAATACTGCCACATCTTTCTCCATGCTAAAGTGTCCCACCACTCGACTATAATGATCTTCCCAAATCATCTTCACATGATCACTTGAAGGAATATAAAGCTGGCCCAGATGGCATAGCATTCCATACTGGATATGAAAGTTTGGAACTAGTTAAATCATGTGTTTAATGCATTGTAGGTAGCAGTGAAGTCAAATTCATTATTGTATAATTGTGGTAACCTAGAGATCTCATTTCCACAGGATTTAAGAATGGTGGTTAGTGCCACAACCGGGGGTTGACTGAGGAAGTCTGCAACATGGTTGGTGCTAACCTTCTTGTACTTGATGTTCAAGTGGAATTGTTGCAGGTATGTGGACCACTTTTGATGGCGGTCATTCTATAACTTTCCTTGTATTTGCATGAATTGCAGAGGCCTGTGATCAACGTGGATGATTGTTTCATTTTCTAGAATATAATGCTTCAATTGTCAACATGCTTGCATGACAGAGTACATCTCTTTTTCATAGGTGGGATATTTGTGAACAACATCAAATAGTGCTTGAATTTTATAGCTCACCATATGTTCATGTTGAGTGAGAAATGCATTGATAGCATAGTCAAGGGCATCTGTCTCAATCTTAAATGGTTTTTGTATGTCTGGCAACATGAAGACTGGTGTGAAGCAGAGACAATGTTTCAGATCTTGGAATGCTTTATGTTGTGATTTGGAATAGAAAAACTTGGCTTTAGTACAAACCTTGGTCACTTGAATTAAGGGCCAAGCGATATGAGATAATCCCAACATGAAGCTACAGTAGAAGTTGGTGAGGCCCAAGAAGCTGTGGAGCTTTTTCATAGTCTTTGGGGATAGCTAGTCATAGATGACTTTGATCTTGGTCGAGTCCCCATGCACCCCATGTTCATCCACTATGTATCCCAAGTATTGGATTAGTTGCATGCCGAATGAGCATTTCTCCATATTGGTGTATAGTGTTTGTTTCCATATGGTGCTCAGAACCTGATGAATGTGCTACAAATTTTCTTCTTAGGTTTGACTGAATATGAGGATGCCATCCAAATATCCGACCATAAAAGAGCTTGTGAACGACCGAAATATATCATCCATCATCCTCATGAATGTAATTGGAGCATTAGTCAATCCAAAAGGCATGACCAACCATTCAAAAAGGCCTTCTTTATATTTGAAGATTGTTTTCCATACATCAGTTTGTTCTATTAGAACTTGGTGGTAGCCAGGCTTCAGATCAATCTTACTAAAGAACTTTTCTCCCTTAAGTTGATCAAGAAGATCGTCAATCCAAGGGATCGATTATTAGTTCTTGAAAATGATCTTGTTCAAGGCTTTGTAATCAATACAGACTCACCATGTCCCATCCTTCTTCTGTACCAACACAATTGAGCTCCCACAAGGCAAGGAGCTTGGTTGGATGTGGCCCTTGTAGATGAGTTCGTGAATCTAACACTTTATCTTCTCATTCTATAGAAAGGAGAAAATTTATATTATAGCATTGGGTAAGGGCACACCAGGTATCAAGTCTATGGAATGTTTGACCTGACAGTGTAGAGGCACCCATGTAGGTGAAGTGAAGATATCTCTATATTTCGCTACAACATTTTCCACTTGTTGTGTAGAGAGATCATGTGCAAAGGGTGTGGCAGTCGCAGTAACCTTTTGTTCACCTTTTGAATTGGCCATGAAGAGGACAAACTTTGCAGTCTGAGAGATTACCTTTCGACATTGTTTTGTCAAGATCAATGAAATTGTAGTAGTTGAAATTAATTATGGTACCCTATAGGGATAACATAGTGGGACATACAATTGATGAATTGGCACATACATGAGGTGTGTAGTATGGTGATGTTGGTACATATTGATGAGTCATAACTTGATATATAATTGATGCATGATTGGTACATACTTGGTACATTGTTAGAGGCACTTTCTAGTTGGCACATGGCTTATGGATGACGTGGAATATATGTATGGATATACTTTTAGAAGAACATCTTGATTGTGGTACATTTTGTTGTTTGTGAGTATTCTTGGTTGATGCACATATAGGTGATATTGTGCATATGATTAAGGGTTTTCTTGGTGATTGGTCTTGGTGAATAGATATGATTTGGTTGATAAGATTGATGAGACAATTTGATGTGACAAGTTGTTGTGACAGGTTGTGTTTGTGCATAGTTGATGCACTTGTGTTGGTAATGTTTGGTGCATGGTTGATGTACAGGTGGATGGATCATTGTATGATGCATGGACATTTCCAAGGATCGTCAAGGAATAACATATTATTGTATTCTTGATGTAGTGTTTTTGAGTAGTTGATCAGTATTCTGGTAGAGTAGCAACATCCATAGCAAAGGAAGATTACGATGGTAGCATATTGTTCATAATGAGTACATGACATCTTGCATAGAAGACAGGGGGAGACATAGCCACATGGGGAGTTATTCTTTTTCCCATGATTGGTTACATATGTATGGAGGATAGATGATAGAGATGATCATAGAGGGAGAATTGTCAGCCATGCCATCAACATTGCATAAGATTGATATCATTTCTCAAAGGGAGAGTGATTATTTAGATGAAGGAAGAGAGAGTAATTAGAGAAAGATCAAAATCATGTAGATAGGGAGAGAATCACAAAGGATAGTGAAAATAGGGGGAGTATCCCCAAGGAGATATACACTTTTCCATTGATTTCAAAGGGGGAGAGATAGAAACATTGATGAGGAGTGATGATCACAGGGGGAGCATGAGAATGAGCGTTGCCATCAATGATTGGTGTTTCCATCAATGCCAAAGGGGGATATTGTTGGACTAAGTTGGAATTGATGTCAAAGGGTTGATGTATGGTTCTTGATGTTTAGGTTGATGTCAAAGGAAGTTGTATCATTGATGCCATGTCCAAGGTAGTTGATTATCATGAATTTTTCAATGTAGGAAGTGTTGAGTGCTCAACACACTCTAAAAGTTCCATGACCACTTCCTTTTGGGTACCACCTTGTCTTCTACCTTCGATTTGTTCTCACCGTGGTTTGAGCCTGATAACCTTCTTGTCTGATATGTTTCATATCTGAGTTTCTCTTCAGCATATTAAGAACCATCTTGAGAAACACCACGATTGATCAAGGGACCAACGACCCAGATTTCTCCCGTCTTACTTGAGAAGTTCAGCATCGATGAAAGATTAAGGTAGCGAAAATTGTATGGGAAGTCAAAGTAGCCGAGTGCCGACATTCTTCGGCATTGGATGATAAGAGTATATCTTTTACGAATATAGCCTCCAAAAATATTTCGCCGAAGGCCGATTCTTTCGGCTTCGGTAGAAAAGTGCGATTGTGAGTGCCACACATAGATAAAGAAACATTGTCGACCGCCGAACTCCCGAAAAAAAGTTTTGGTATTGGCGAGAGGGAACTAATTAATCACTCCAATGACTCTCAGTATCGGCAGCTGTGACCTCAAGTCTTTTCTCAAATACTCTCGGTACAAGTGAAATTCCGAGCAGGACTTTTATCCACTAGCCAAATAACTTTCCATGATTAATTTTTTTAACCAAAATCTATAATCCCGTGGAAGTAGTAATTAATATCAAAGTTTTACAAAGAAAAACATTAACAAACTCGCAATGTAATAACAATGGTTCCAAAAAATCTAATATTTTACGCAAAATATTTAAAGAAGAATACATGTTTGATTCACAACATGATACTTTTAAACTTTTCTTTATATACAATCAAAAACCTCTGCCAGGCTTGGTTTACATACGAATAGACAACCCCAACGACTCGGCTAACCTGCCCGATCGTCGTGAGATTACAAAATTTTACAAAGAAGAAAGAAAAAAAAGGTGTTAAGCCACGCTTCCATCAACACAGGGCGAGAACCCGCTAACTATGTATCTCCTATGCTTTGGTCCTCTCTTAGGTTGTCTTTCGTGCTTGATGGTGTCTTATGCTCCATTGTCGCCGCCATCTGCTGCACCTTGCGTAACTCAATGATCGTGTCTTTTTCTTCCCTAAGTTGTCTCTGCAGCCAAAGGGTGCTCCCCGCGTGACCTTGCGGCGCCAGTATTCTCTGGGTTTTTGCCACCAAATGACGTTGCAGTTCCCTATTCTCTTGGTAAAGCTCGGCTATTGCAATTTGAGCTTGCTCTAGTTGCTGAGCGGAATTTTCGACGGAAGCTCCCAGCTCTTTGACCCTCCCCTTTCTTCTGCTGCCTCCTTTTCCAGTGGTCCCGACCAACTCCAAACGATTGGTAGGCATTACAGACTCCTCGAGGGTTGGATGCACACTCAGTTTGGCCTTGGAGCGGTCCCCCTCTCCTTCCCAAGTTTTCTTCTTAGGCCTTCCTCTTTTCCGTGGTTTCGGTCCCGGAGAAGACACAGTCTCCAAATTATTTCTCCTAGATGTATCTGCGACCACCCCAAGCCCGTGTTTAGATGCTGACGCTGCCTCTGGGCAGATAGTTGTACCTCTTGAAGCCCACAGGAAGGAGTCCCAGGTGTGCTGGGGATAAGACCTCACACTCTGGATGCCTCATGGACCTCATCCCATGTTTGAAGGACATCCCATAATCTCAAAGTGTAAGAGACTCAAGGCATCCGCAGATGGCAAACGATTACTCAACTGGACGTCGCCAAGACGAACTTACCAAACTAGATCCCTAGGGAATATGAGATTGGCATATAAAAAGGATTTCTCATAAAACTTATGGATTTATAGGGAAATCAAAGAGAGACACTAGGCTCGCCAGCATAATGCCTGTGCCTCACGACATGATGTTTTAAAAATTTCGGCACACCGTAGCTAATCGACGGATGCGATCCAGAACATGAAAGCGCTACCGATCGAGGTTGCAGGAAAGCATGCAGTATGATCCTTTCAATCCTTTTTGAACTTCCAAAGCTCCGTTATTTATAAATGACCCTCGGCACGCTTGGTGATACGAGTTTTGAAGGCATTTAACAACCTTCTCTGTATGATATACGACTTCTCGAGAGCACACACGTGCATAATTCGTCCTCGACTCCTTTTTTCCTAAATGTCAAGTAATTACTATGATAAGTATACATTCATGTCTATCGTACTTGGTTAGCCACACTACAGCATGCTGAGGTGTTCATTTATATCGAAGAGGAGCGACGGCTTCACAGGTCACTCGAAGGAAGCGTTTGGGATCACGTGAAGGAAGCGTTTGGGATCACGTAAGTATTAAAAACAATTGAGACTAGCAAGCTGCACAGGTACGTGTTGATTTGTTGATTATTTATGTCAGATCATGGGTTGCTTGATCGCTAAACTACTTATGTTTAATTGCAGGAAGAACCTTCCCGATCACCGACCAGAGTCTGTCCTGTGATCCCGCTGAGGAACTGAAAGAATCACCAAAGCGACGAAGTATGTCGAGCTCCCGATTTCAGCATCCCGATATTAATCGACCGAAGTGAAATGATCAATCTGTGCGCCAAACAAGATGTGTCATGATATGAAGAATGTGCAAAGGTCACCGATGCAAAGCCCGAGCAAGTACAACAGTTCGCAGGATATCCAACCAAATCCAGAGCTATACTTCAGAAGTTGAACATCAGCCTCACAAAATATAGGGCGCATGCATCAGACATCAGGGTAATCTATGCAGCTCCGATGGAACAACACAGGTTTCCATGGGCCAAAACCTGTGAAGAACCCTTTATCAGATGGTCTGATTATGAAAGAGTCCACCCTTTCCAAGAAACAACTCGGGTGGGTTGTTGGTAGACTGTTAGATGATGACGCCACATGGCGATCCTTGATTAGCTCAAATTTTATTTTACCATTAATTATTGTTAAGACTTTACATTATAAATAGGAACATCGACCGATGGTCAGGGGGTCGATGGTTGTTGTAAGAACTCTTTTCTTTTGGTTGTTGATAATTATTTTGAGACTGCTACGAATTAAGAATTCCTTCTGGACGAGAGACGAGCTATTTTCATCAGATGTATGTGATTGGAGAGAAGAATTACTTCCTTTCCAGTTCCATGAATGTTGCAGTAAATGAGTAAGATCAATTAATTATGTTGTCAAGTTATCTGGTACAATGTTTTGATGTTCCTTTCTTTAAATTTTGAAAGTATATCATTGTGCTTCTATGTGATGAATGTCTCGGTAGATGAATTATTTTTCTTACCATGACATTGATTACAGTTGTATTTCTTTCTCTATGCTAAGTAGTTTACCTCAGCTATGTGGTGAATGTCTCGGTAGATGAATTATTTTTCTTACCCTGATCTTGATCATATATGCATCTTCTTTTTGCTAAGTAGCTTTCTCAGGTAGTAGTTGGATTCTCTTTCGGTTAAAGTATTATTACTAAGCCCCTTTGGCATAGGATCGTTGTTTGCATGTTCGAGTAGCGGGTTATCCCAAGCTCGACCCCTTCCTAATAGTTAAAACTATTGTCCTATATTCATCAAGTTGGTTTATACTAGCTTGCCTCTCTTGTACCTGCCCCACCTAAGAGAAAATACAGAAAAAACTGTTTTAACCAAAGGAAGAGAATTCACCAGAAAACATAAAAGCTCATCAATAATTTGGCCAAATTGTAAGATCTAGAGAACCATTCCACTCCAAACACTGCAGAGTCTAATTGGGCCTCGGTGGTGGGTTTGGTTCTTGCTGTTGAATCAGGGGATTTAAGCCCCATCAACATAATTGGTGCTAGAAGGAGGGCCTAAGAATGAATGGCTGAATATGTAAGTTATATGATATTTCGAACAACCTATAGATTTACAACAACCCACATGCATGGCTAGTCATCCAACAGATAGCCCACCTTTACCAAGTACTCCCGAAGAGGATAACTCACCCCACTCCGAGGAAGGACATCTTCACCTTGAAATACCTTATGCCCTCCCTCACGAGGAAGTGAATCAGTTTAGAAGGATTACCAGAGCCTACGCCAGGAAAATCATCGCATTTCCCTTCACTCCCATCCTCCCTCGAAGAAAACAAAAAAGCAAACTAGTAGTCATCACTCCCAGTGAAGTTATCATACACTCCATCGAAGACTTAATAGACTTCGTGATCAACAAAATCCAAGAACCCCTTGACCTCATACCCGAGACGCCAGCCGACGACATCTCCAAACCTAACGATCTTTCAGAAGAGGAAGAGCCTGACTCCGACTCTGAAGATATGGAAGAGAAAAATGGTGAGAGGAAGAGAGGGAAGTTCCACTTCAATACAACCAACCTTGGTTGGTCAGGGATGTCGTGGTTGTCCCTGGACAAGTACACAATATCCCCCGGCACCCGGAAAAGTTGCTCCCCAAGTATGATCCTGAAACCTTAGGATTTCCCAAAGATCATATCAAGAAGTTCATACTCATGATCAAGCTTATGAATGTTCAACATGAAGATGTGGTATGCAGGATTTTCCCCTACATGTTTGATAACTCAACTTCCACTTGGTATTTTAACTTGACAGTAGGATCCATAACCAGCTGGACTAAGTTCCAAAAGGATTTCCTAGACAAATTTGCCGAAGGAACTACCACAGGAGCCCTTATGGACGAATTATTCATAGCCACCATGACCCCAAAGGAAAGGGTCAAAGATTTCAATCAAAGATTCATGACTATCCTAAACAAATTTCAACCCGCGGCGAAACCGGCTCAAGAGTTGCAAATCGAGGTCTATGCCAACGCGATTCTGACCCCTATTTCCATGTTCGTTAAAAGAGCCACTAAGAAAACCCTCGAAGAGAATTTCAAAAAGGCCAAGATGATAGAGTTCTAGATGAAAGGGTGTATAGAAGGCCAGGCATCTCTAGCGAGAAAAGAAATCCAGCCCCCTCTCAAGAGAGGACTCCTCTTGACCAAACTGTCGGGGGAGCCGGTTGAACCAACTCTCGATAAGGGTAATGGAGATATAGAAGACCTGCAACGCATAGTCAAGAGACTATCAAATGGGATTTTAGATATGAAAATAAATTTGGGTGAGGGAAACCAAGGCCAGAGACCCTATAAGCCTTTCTTTAAAAGAAACCAGCCTTTCAAAGCAATTGAACCTCCCCCAGCCAACCTAAACATTGACTTAGGGAATGTCGCGTCTGATTATTTTTGTACATATCACCAAGAGAACCACTTAGAAAGGGAATGTCCTCAGTGGGTCCACACCATGAATTTAATGGCCAATCATTTTCTGGGTGAAGTCTCTCTGACCAAACCATCCAACATTTCGGCCTTTAACATTTCCAATCAGGAAAAAGATGACCCACCACAAGACACGACCATGTTGATATGGGATCCCGACGTGATCGCGTCTTCGGATGATCTATTTAAACCTCAGGCACCACCCACAAAGATATCGGTGGTACAGACATGTAGTAAGGGTCAACTCAACCCAAAATATACCGATGCCACCCATGCCTCACAAAGTAAATTAACTCCGGATCGCCCGAGAATGCCTTTCGCTCCTGGTAAAAATCCTATAAGTATCCATACTCATGATTCTCCTAAATTAGATTACAATGTAGTAGAAGATTTGAAGAAGATGAAAGCCAATGTATCGGTTATGGACATATGTAGAATCCCTCAGCAGAAAGACCTTCTGTTGCAAGCTCTAAGTTTGGTAGAAAACTCGACCACCAACGATGGTCAGGAAAAGAATCTGCCCCCTACGGATTTGGCAAGAAACCTAATGATAAACACCTACTCAGAAGGAAGGAAGGAGAGGCCTTTTGTACCACCTTTCCTTTTAACGTTCAAAGTATTCAACAGGAATCTACACAACTGTCTGGTAGACTTAGGGGCATCTTCCAATGTCATGCCCTTGTCCGTTTGTAACAAATTAGGTGATGTACCTCTAAAGAGTGATAAGCATGTCATACAACTGGATAGGACCCAGGTCAAAGTCATGGGGGAACTCAAAGATGTGATGATCAGGGTAGCCACTCATCCTAATTTCATGCAGGTGATTAACATCATTGTGGTGGATATCCCTGAGACATATGGGCTATTATTGATCCGAGATTGGTCCGAAAAACTAAATGAATACTTCAGCACAGATTGGGCACACCTTTGGCTACCATTGAAGGGATACAAGAACATGATAAGAATTGATAGGGAAAGATATCTGAAACATATGGTCACTGACCTAGAAACCCGAACGAACCAGCCTCTACCGATTTTCCCATACTAGGGAATTATTCTTGCGATTATAACTTTGGAAATTTTTCTCCTCTCCAGTTCGATGTTTCTCTTACCTAAAGCTCTGAGATGATCTTTCAAGAAGAATTCCCGATGCCAATGGAAGATTCTCTCTTTTTTCAACACCTAGTGTTAGGTCTTAAGATCGAAGAGCAGAGCACTAATTGGAATGGAAATCATCGCTCGCAAATTTGGACCCTTTATTTTGATGGATCCAAGTCACAAAAGGGTTCGGGAGTAGGGTGCATCCTCATCGATCAAAAGGGTAAACACCATTTCTTGTCTTGTAGGCTAGAATTCGAGTGCACCAACAACACTATCGAGTATGAAGCCCTGGTACAAGGGTTAAAGAAAGCCATCGATCTTAATGTCAAGGAATTAAAGGTGTTCGGAGACTTGGAAATCATTATTAGACAAGTGAGAAACACTATACATTGCAACTCCCCTCATCTTAAGAACTACCAGCAGGAGGTACAAAGGCTGATAGAATGCTTTGAAGCTTTCAATATCATTGCGATCCCCAGAGTGAATAACATCCTTGCTGACTCCTTAGCCACCGCTACTTCAAGAATCTTTCCTTTAGAAGATTACGAAGCCTCCCGATTCACTATAGAACTGCTCTACAAGCCATCGATACCTAATAATATCTCTAATTGGAAAATCTTTGAGGGGGTTGAACAGATCATAAGCTTATTGACTAATCAAGACAACTTCAAAGACCTCGCTATTGACGATGAAGAGTTCCAAGAGAAACTAACGGAAACCAATCCTTGGGAGGGTCAACACGCAGATAAACCAAAGGCTCACACAATTCCAAAAGAGATAGCAAATATAGAGAATTTGTTTGATCTAAAGGAACGATTCAAAGGACCTAAAAATGAAAAGACTAGTAGCTTCTGCCCCCTCCATGAAACTGTAAATCTTGGAACCCCAGACAACCCAAAGTATGTAAATCTCGGCAAAATGATATCTAAAGAGGAGAGGAAAGCCTACCTCAAATTACTCAAACAATACCAGGATGTGTTCTCCTTGACCTATAAAGATTTGAAAACGTATGATACCCGCATCATTCAACACATCATCCCATTGAAACCTGAAGTCAAACCTTTTCAATAGAAGCTCCTAAAGTACCACCCATCCTTGGAACCCCTAATGTATCAAGAGTTAAGGAAACTTTTAGATGTGAAGATAATTTTCCGAGTTAGACATTCCGCCTGGGTAGAGAACCTTGTTCCAGTAAGAAAAAAGTCATGAGAAATCTGATTATGTGTAGACTTTCAGAATCTCAACAGAGCTTCAGAAAAGGACAATTATCCCATCCCGTCGATGGAGCAACTCCTACAGACCGTGTCGGGCTCGGAAATTTTCTCCCTCCTAGATGATTTCTCAGGATACAACCAAGTGTTGGTTTCAGAGGAAGACCGATTAAAAACTACCTTTCGGACCAAATGGGGAACCTTCGCTTATAAACGCATGCCTTTCAGCTTGAAACGTAGGAGAGAACATTCAAAGGGAAATGGATGTGGCATTTCAGGGACTTATAGGTAAGTGCGTGGTAGTGTATTTAGATGACGTAACGGTGTATTCGAAGAATAGAGAGGAACACATCCAACACTTAACTCAAATTTTTGAAAGATGCCGAAAATACGGTATATCACTCAATCCTAAGAAAACTATCTTATGTGTTGAAGAAGGTAAGTTGTTAGGTCATATTATATCTCAAGCAGGAATTCGCATAGGCCCCAAAAGTATTAAAGCCATAGCTTAACTCCCGCTACCCCATAATAAGAAGGCTATGCAGTATTTTTTTGGGCAAATTAATTTTGTAAGGAAATTCACCCCTGACTTCGCCGAAATCATCAAACCCTTACAAAAAATGATTCGCAAAGATTATAAGTTTAAGTGGGATGATGAACAAAAAGACACTTTCAACAATATCAAAGCTGCCATATGCCGGGCCCCGGTATTGCGAAGTCCCGATTTCAATAGAGACTTTACCCTGTATACTTTCGCCTCTGACCAATCGCTAGCTGCGGTTTTGACTCAGAACGACGACGACAACAACGAAGCCTCGGTGTCATTCATGAGAACCATTATTCAAGGAGCCGAGCTCAATTACCCCACCATAGACAAGTAAGCCTATGCGGTCTATAAAGCAGTAAAGAATTTTAGGTCATACATCCTCAAGAATCACACTAAGGTGATTGTGCCACACCCCGCAGTCCGATCCTTGTTTACCCAACAAGAAATGGGAGAAAGAAGAGGGAATTGGATGGAGGTAGTCCAGGAATTTGATCTAGATATAAAACCTTCCATGTTAGTAAAAGGACAAGGTTTTTGCAAACTCGCAGCTGAAGCTCAAGATCAGGCAAACCAAGGTCCAGGGTGGGATAATGATCCGAATTATTTTCAGCATGAAATGCGAGTGGAGATATAATAAAGAAATGCACAGAGATATCACATATATTCAATAAGGTAACATAAATGTGTCATAGATGCAACCATAAACATAGATATACAGTAATACATGATTTCTATTAATGAAAGAAATGTACAGAGACTATAAAAATACAGAGTGAAAGACTTGCTAGAATGGTGGCAGCGTATCTCTGAGAAGAGATGTGATGGCTACTCGCATTCGCAAGAAGATCATTACAATGAGGCTCTGAAGGCCTTTTTACAATAAATAGGAATTCCAAAAAGCCTAGACATCCAAAAACCTAACCCTAGGAGATGAAGTGCCAAAAGTCATGTGGGCCCCGTTTGGGTAAGTGAGTACATCAACTTCCCAGGGTCGTAACTTTTGCATACGATCTCCATTTTAGGCGGGTGATAGCTCGTTGGAATGGTATTGTCGAGAGATTAATTTTAGGGGCTAAATAATGCCTTTGGATATCATTGAGAACCTTGATCTAAAAAAAAACCTTCATTTGTGCCCTCAAAATGGTCCCGAAAGTTAAAAACTGCTAAAAATAGTAAATTGCCAAAATTGCCAGAAAACTATTTTGAGCTAGTCGGAAAAGGTGGGTGGCCACCAATATCCACCTGGATCAGATAATGAAATAGCACTGTGCTGTGGTGAATCAACATACATTTCACTAGGACCGGACTCCTGGTACAAGGATTTGGCTCATCTATTACATCACGGGACTTGTCCCGAAAATATCAACCCCAAAGAAAGGAGAGACCTCCGATTAAAGTCCACACAATATCACCTCATCAATTCGGTACTCTTCCAGATCAACTATGACGGGGTATTACTGAGATGTCTCGAATGCGAGGATGCCGATAAAGTGTTGAAAGAACTCCATGATGACCCCGTTGGGGGACAATTTGCAGGAAACACAACCGCTCATAAGGTTCTGAGAGCCGGCTATTACTGGCCCACTTTGTTCAAAGACGCTCATGCTTACGCCAGGAATTGTAAGATTTTTTAAGTAAGTGCTGGCAAGGAGAAAAGGGCAGCAATCCCACTTCAACCTGTAACCGTCTCTAGATTGTTTGAGTAGTGGGGGCTGGATATCATAGGATAAATTACGCCCAATTATTCAAAATTGTACAAGTATATTCTTACTTCCACTGACTATATCACAAAGTGGGCAGAGGCCATCCCTTTGACCCATGTAAATGAGAAAATAGTCATCCAATTTATAGAACAATAACTAATTACAAGGTTTGGTGTTCCTTCCACTCTAGTCTTTGATAATGCAACCTACTTCTCCTCTACCCTATTGATATAGTTCACTGTGGACAAAGGAATCATAATCAAGTACTCTACAAATTATTACCCTCAGGGAAACGGTTTGGTAGAGTCAACGAATAAAAATCTGGTGAGGATACTAAAGAAGATGGTTGTGGATAACCAAAGAAATTGGCATAACCAAATCCATAATGCCCTATGGTATGGCAGGGTCACACCCAAAGAGGCTATAGGGAATTCCCCGTACTTCTTGGTCTATGGACAAGAAGCCATTCTCCCGAATGGGCTTTATCTTCCATCTCTCCAATTGGCCCAAGATTCTAACGATGATAAATCATCGACCATGCAACAGAGAATCAACACTCTGCTCATGCTGGAGGAAGAGAGGGAAAGGGCTAAGTCTAAATTTTTAGCCCATCAGCAGATAGTAAAAACATGGTTCGATAAACATAAGGCTAAAGAAAAGAATTTT
>JASDQU010306532.1:11164-21927 GCA_032191745.1 Picea mariana | reverse complement strand
GGTTTGAGCCTAATAACCTTATTGTCTGATATGTTTCATATTCGAGTTTCTCTTTAGCATATTAAGAAACATCTTGAGAAACACCATGACTGATCAAGGGACCATCGACCCTAATTTCTCCTGGCTTACTTGAGAAGTTCGGCATCGGTGAAAGATTAAGGTAGCGAAAATTGTATGGGAAGTCAAAGTAGCCGAGTGCTGACATTCTTCGGCATCGACCGATAAGAGTATCTCTTTTACGAATATAGCCTCCGAAAAGGTTTCGCCGAAGGCCAATTCTTTCGGCTTCAGCAGAAAAATGCGATTGTAAGTGCCGCACATAGATAAAGCAACACTGTCGACTGCTAAACTCCCGAAAAAAAGTTTTGGTATCGACGAGAGGGAACTAATTAATCGCTCCAACGAATCTTGGTATCGACATCTGTGACCTCTAGTATTTTCTCAAAAACTCTCGGTACAAGTGAAATTCCAAGCAGGACTTTTATCCACTAGCCAGAAATCTTTCCATGATTATTTTTTTTAACCAAAATCGATAATCCCGTGGAAGAAGTAATTAATATCAAAGTTTTACAAAGAAAAACATTAACAAACTCGCGACGTAATAACAATAATTCCAAAAAATCTAATATTTTACGGAAAATATTTAAAGAAGAATACACATTTGATTCACAGCATGATACTTTTAAAATTTTCTTTATATACAATCAAAAACCTCTGCCAGGCTTGGTTTACATACGAATAGACAACCCCGATGACTCGGCTAACCTGCCCGGTCGCTGTGAGATTATGAAATTTTACAAAGAAGAAAGACAAAAGGGGTGTTAAGCCACACTTCCAGGAACACAGAGCGAGAACCCACTAACTACGTATCTCCTATGCTTTTGTCCTCTCTCAGGTTATCTTTTGCACTTGGTGGTGTCGTATGCTCCATTGTCACTGCCATTCGCTGCACCTCACGTAACTCCACGATCGTGTCTTTTGATTCCCTAAGTTGTCTCTGCAGCCAAAGGGTGCTCCCCACGCAACCTTGTGGCGACAGTATCCTTTGAGTTTTTGCCGCCAACTGACGTCACAGTTCCCTATTCTCTTGGTAAAGATCGACTATTGCAATTTGAGCCTGCTCTAGTTGCTGAGCGGAATTTTCGATGGAAGCTCCCGACTCTTTGGCCCTCCCCTTTCTTCTTTAGCCTCCTTTGCTAGCGGTCCCGACCAACTCCAAACAATCGGTAGGAATTACAGACTCCTCGAGGGTTGGACACGCACTTAGTTTGTCCTTGGAGCGGTCCCCCTCTCCTTCCCGAGTTTTCTTCTTAGGCCTTCCTCTTCTCTGCAGTTTCGGTCCCAGAGAAGATGCAGTCTCCAGCTTATTTCTCCCAGACGTATCTGCGACCACCCCAAGCTCATGTTTAGATGCCGACGTTGTCTCCAGGCAGATAGCTATACCTCTTGAAGCCCACAGGAAGGAGTCCCATGTGTGCTGGGGATAATACCTTGCACTCCGACTGCCTCATGGACCTCGTCTTGTGTTTGAAGGAGATCCAATAATTGCAAAGCATAAGAGACTCAAGGCATCCGCAGATGGAAAAATATTACTCAACTGGAAATCTCTAAGATGAACTTACCAAACCAAATCCCCAGGGAATATGAGCTTGGCATATAAGAAGGATTGCTCGTAAAACTCTTGGATTTATAGGGAAATCAAAGAGCGACACTAGGCTCGCCAGCATAATGCCCACGCCTTGCGACATGATGTTTTAAAAATTTTGGCACGTCGCAACTAATCGACGGATGCGATCCAAAACATGAAAGTGCCACTGATTGAGGTTGCAGGAAAGCATGCAGTACAATCCTTTCGATCCTTTTTGAACTTTTGAATCTCCGTTATTTATAAATGATGCTTGGCATGCTTGGTGGTACGAGTTTCGAAGGCATTTAAAAACCTTCTCTGTACGATATCCGACCTTTCAGGAGCACACACACGCATAATTCGTCCTCGACACCCTTTTTTCCCAAAGGTCAAGTAATTACTGTGATAATTATACATTCATGTCTATCGTACTTGGTTAGACACACTACAACATGCTGAGGTGTTCATTTATACAGAAGAGGAGTGGTGGCTTCATAGGTCACTCGAAGGAAGCGTTTGGGATCATGTAAGTATTAAAAACGAATGAGACTAGTAAGCTGCACAAGTACATGTTGATCTGTTGATTATTTATGTCAGATCATGGGTTGCTTGATTGCTAAACTACTTCTGTTTAATTGCAGGAAGAACCTTCCCGATCACCGACTAGAGTCTGTCCTGTAATCCTATTGAAGAACTAAAAGAATCACCGAAGCGACGAAGTATGTCAGCTCCCGATTTCGGCATCCTGGTATTAATCGACCTAAGCGAAATGATCAAGCTGTGCGTTGAACAAGATGTGTCATGAGCCGAAGAATGTGCAAAGGTCACCGATGCAAATCCCGAGCAAGTACAATAGTTCGCAGGATATCCAACCAAATCCAGAGCCATACTTCGGAAGTTGAACGTCAGCCTCACAAAATATAGGGCGCATCTAGCAGACATCAGGGTAATATATGCAGCTCCAATGGAACAACACAGGTTTCCATGGGCCAACACTTGTGAAGAATCCTTTATCAGATGGTTTGATTATGAAAGAGTCCACCCTTTCCAAGAAACAACTCAGGTGGGTTGTTGGTAGACTGTTAGATGATGATGCCATGTGGCGATTCTTGATTACCTCAAATTGTATTTTACCATTAATTGCTGTTAAGACTTTACATTATAAATAGGAACATCGACTGGTGGTGAGGGGGTCGATGGTTGTTGTGAGAACTCTTTTCTTTTGGTTGTTGATAACTATTTTGAGACTGCTATGAATTAAGAAGTCCTTCTATACCAAAGACGAGCTATTTTCATTAGATGTATGTGATTGGAGTTGGAGAAGAATTACTTCCTTTCCTGTTCCATGAATGTTGCAGTAAATGAGTAAGAGCAATTAATTCTGTTGTCAAGTTATCTGGTACAATGTTTTGATGTTCCTTTCTTTAAATGATGAAAGTATATCATTGTTCTTATATGTGATGAATGTCTCGGTAGATGAATTATTTTTCTTACCGTGACATTGATTACAGTTGTATTTCTTTCTCTATGCTAAGTAGTTTACCTCAGCTATGTGGTGAATGTCTCAGTAGATGAATTATTTTGCTTACCCTGATATTGATCATATATCCGTCTTCTTTATGCTAAGTAGCTTTCTCAGACAGCAGTTGGATGCTCTTTCGGTTAAAGTATTATTATTAGGCCCCTTTGGCATAGGATCATTGTCTACATGTTCGAGTAGCGGGTTATCCCAAGCATGACCCCTTCCCAATAGTTAAAACTCTTGTCCTATCTTCGTCAAGTTGGTATATACTGGCTTGCATCTCTTGTACCTACCCCACCTAAGAGAAAATGCATAAAAAATTGTTTTAACCGAAGGAAGAGCATTCACCAGAAAACACAAAAGCTCATCGATAATTTGGCCAGATTGTAAGATCTGGAGAACCATTCCACTCCAAACGCTGCAGAGTCTAATTAGGCCTCGATGGCGGGTTTGGTTCCTACTGTTGAATCAGGGTATTTAAGCCCCATCAACAGGAAGTACCAAATGGATGAACTCCAAAGTGGTCCCCTTATGGTGCAAGCCCTCACGAGAATATGCTCTTGGATAAAGTTCTCAAAATGATCCCCTTATGGTGAAATCCCTCGTGGGAATATTCTTTGCAAAGTCCAAATGGTTAAGTGGTTGAGTATTCCTAAAAGAGTGGTTAAGGAACCCAAGTTTGGTTGGGGAATAATGTAATGGAGATCAATGAATTTCCAGGTGAGACTATTCTAGATGGATAGTACATGTCATGTTGTTTTCGATGATATGTGGTACATCACATAGTTCCTCAAGGTTGAGGAGATATGTCTTAGTGAATTTGGAGAACCCTCATGAGTTATCTAGAATCCCCTTGAAGGTCAAAGAAGTTAATTTATTCTAGAAGCTCCTAGAAGAAGTTAACTAGTCAAAGTGGTTGTAACTAGGAGTTAATCATGAGTTAAGTTGTTGCAAAAAGAAAATAATTAAAAATAAATTAGTTGCAACTAGAAGTGGTGAGATTACTATTTGTGGATAAAGTGGTTGTAAGTGGAAAAATTAGTTAGAAGTGGGTTAGCCTTAAAATAAGGAAGTTGGGTAAAATAGTTAGAAGATAACCCCTAGAGAAAGCTACTTGGAGAGTATAAATAAGAGAGAAAGGGTCTCCTATTAGCACCTATTGAGCACATTGAATATCTATTATTTTTTGAAAGGTTTATTGCAGGTACTCATTGATACATCTAAAGTTGCAAAAGTCTGAGGTAGCAAAGGAGGGTTGGTGGCGAAAGTTTCAGAGTTTTAGAAAAACCCTAGTTTTTGAGGTGTACGCGGGATGTAGTGGAGGTAGCGTACTTACATGGGCTAAAGCGGAGGAGGTAGCATACATACGTTGTATGTAGAAGAGGAGGTAGCGTACATGTGAAAAACTTATGAAAAATTGAGTAGATGGTCCCTAGAGTTTAAAAGCAAGTTCCCAGGTCAATATTCTATAGGTTCAGGTCAGCTACACAAGTTCTTGTATGGTTGCATGTTTGTTTTAATGCTTATATTTTCTTATGATATGGTGAATGCTTGAGGCATTATTGATATGGTTGGTCTTGTTCTTGAATATGGTATATGTTGGTTGGTTGGCTGAGTGAGCAACACTCTTATGTATTACACATATTGTATGAGACATATCTATAGAAATACAATGCTAGTATTGTTGATATTATGGTATTTGTAGGAGGTATTAACCTCCACGTGTAACCCTGACAAGAATAGAATATTCCGGGAAGCAAGAAGAAACCCTAAAGCATTGGACATAACCCTAGAAGACATGTCGACTAAATAAAATAATTAATATTGAGTCTTTATCCTCTAGAAAGAGAAGTCGGCCCAGACGGCTAATAAAGAGCAGCATAAATACAAGATTCCAGAGCTCATTTGTACACACACAACTCACAACTGTAGAAATCTAGTGTGCATGGCAGAAATTTAGTAAGTGCACAATTCTGGAGAGTAGTTGTAGCTGGAGCTACTGCAACTTGTATTTTCGGTTTTACGCTTGGAATTTCTCTTGGTTATGGTTTGGAATGTTTTCCTTGTGGGCTAGCTCTGGAGAGAGGTACGCTACATTGGTTGGCTACTGGTTCTAGGGTTGCTTCCAAAATTATTCTCTTTGTCAAGGTTAAGGTGCTCGAGGGTGGCTTCGGCCTATGGTTGGGTGATAATATTTCTATATTGTCTATGATTAAAAGAGCACACCTACTTTTCTAAAAGATTATGGGCCCACACTATCTTCGGATAGTCTAACCACCAGAATATAGATTGGGAGGATTTGCTCGGTTACAGTTGCAGTTGTAGTCAAAGTTTTTGTTGCAACAACGAAACCCTAACCCTCTTGTTGAGGCACCTTAAGTGAAGAGATTGAACTAATTTCTAGATAGCCTAGTGCACCCTAACCTAACGCACCTCCTGGTACTCTCAACAAGCTAATATGTCAAGTTTGACTTTTTGGTCAAAGTCAAAGTTTGACTAATTCAAAACAGTCATGACTTACTCTATGAAGTCATAAAGCAATTTATAAGGGGCTTCTAACTTCAGAGCATGGAAGACAAGGATTGATCTCATCCTTGCCAAGAATAAAGTGTTGGATATCGTGAAAGGAAAGATTGTGGAACCACAGTTTGAAGAAGGAAAAGAGAAGGAACCTCAGAACGTTGCAATTATGGAGAAGTTCAAGGACAATGACATCAATGCCATAAGTATCATAGTGGAATATGTAAAAGACCACTTGATACCCTACATCTCTCATCTTGACTCATCTAAGAAGATGTACGATGCCCTATCTAACCTCTTCTCAGTCAAAAACATTGGACAAGTAATGAGTCTGGAGAATGAGCTCTGTGACATGAAAATGAATGATGATGATAGCATAACATCATACCTTGTGAGAATCTCTCAGTTAAGAGATCAAATGCAAGTTATTGAAGAAATCATTTCAGAGAAGGAACCAGTAAATATAGTACTCAATGGCCTTCCCAAGACATGGGATGCATTTGCCGCAAGCATGAACACAAGAAAGTATTATCCCACATTTGAAGAACTTTGGACTTGTTGTGCACAAGAAGAATCAAGGATTAGTGCAAAAGAAAATTTCCAAAGGAAAGATGATGATCAATCCTACACAACAAAGTTCAAGAAATTTAGGAATAAGAAGAAGTTTGACTCGAGGAAGAAACCAAATCAAGAGAAGGATGTGTCAAAAATACAATGCTTCAACTGTCGAAAATATGGTCACTACAAGAATCAGTGTCCTGAGTTAATAAAAATGAAGGAAACACACAAAGCAACAATTGCCGAAGAAAAGGAACCCTCAAAGAAATTCAAACAAGATGAAGCATATTTCTTCTTCTAAGTCAAGGTAACAATATTCTTCTGTAACATAGTCCTTGTACATACCATGTTTACATAGTTCTTGTATATCTATTTCTTAGAAGATAAGATGGTCAGTGAAACAAAACCTATGGAAGAATAACAAGATACAAATTATTATTACGATGATTACTAGTCAAGTAATGTATCTGAAAGATGAAGTACGTTGACAATCCTTGGTAACAGTTCTCGTGGAAGATATTATATAAGTAACAACTTCCAGATAAGCCGAAATTAGAATCAAACTTGAAGAGACCTAGAAGAAGTCAAAACAGAAAGAAGTCATCAATCAAGAGGAAACTAGAAAAAGACTTGTGACACTTTGCAGAAGGCAACAAGGATGCGGACGGAAGCATGGAATCTCTTAGATAGAGGGAGTTGATTATAGAATTCCAAAAAGAAGAGTGTGCATTCAAACATTAAACAAGGATTAGGAGGGAGCTAATCCTAAATGATATGATCCATTGAGGATTATGAAGTATATGTCCATGTTCCCATTGAAAGTAATAGTCATGATAAGCAGCATGTGTTCAGAAGAAGTCTTCTTTGAAAAGAAGCCTTAAAGTATCATGAGTTTTTCATCTACATCCATGATCCTATGATGAAAGGAAGAAGATGGAATCTTCAAGCAATGGAATCTATAGAAGACTCCATGGACCCAAGAGCTAAAGAGAAACATGAGGAAGAACATGAATATTCCAAGAAAGAAAGAAAATCCAGAACAACCAATTATTATACCGAGAATCACAAGACTACCAGCTTGGTTTGAACCCACTAGAAGAAATCAAGAAGAAGAAATGGAAGTTATGATAAAGAACACTGTATGTAAGAAAATGTGAAAAAGGCTTGTGAATGGAAGCATTGTGAGATTCATAGGTTCTTCCATAAGGAGGGAGAAAAACTATAACGACAACTCACTAGTATCCATGGATTGGAATTTACATGTAAAAGAATGTTCTTCCCAAATAAAGCTAGTGAGAAAGAAGCTTATACCATAAAGAAACCCATGTATGCAGATATAAGAAGACCTTGTATGGATTCAAACAACCTGATGTAGAGTATCTCATATAGAGTAGAAGTGTGGTGAAAACTTTCTATAACAGAGATAGTGTATCAAAATAGTTACTCAGAAGTCCGAGATAATGGATTTATAATCCATGGCAAACTCTAATAATAACAGAAGAAGTGATACTTGGATATGTTTTAGTTTGATCTTTTCCACGATGTCATGAGCTAGAAGGAAACATAAGTGTTGTACTCAACCATGATATATTGTAATGATTAGAGCTATATGAATCTTTAGAGAAAACTAGTGTTCTATGATAGACCAAAGTATATTGAGATCAAGCATTATATTCTCCATGATGAATTCTAGAAAAGAGAAGTGGTTCTTCAATATATCTCCACAGATGAGAAGATAACATATATTTTGGTAAAGCATCTATCCAAGATGAAAAGTTTGCGTACTTAAGAAACAAGATGGGGCTCACGGAAACGACTTCCTTATTGAAAAAGGAATATTTTACTCCAAGGTTGGGAGGGAGCACTGATGTGTTATTAGTTTATGGACAATCATTTTTTAGTTCGAAAAATGGTTCAGGATGAGTAGTTCCTTTCCAGTTCAGAAAGTGGTTTGAGATTTTTTACGGATAGGCATTTTCTAGTTCAGAGAATGGTCTAGATCGGACAATCATTTTTGTAATGAAAATGGTTCGATAGATTGTTGATGTACCATAGACAACGATTCCCCTTATGGCCAGTGTGGAGGAATGTTATAGGACAATCATTATTCTTGGAAGTCATTCTGAGTAGTGCTCAAGTAGAATGGTCTGCCTTGCCGAGCAGTCATTCTTTTGAAGTTTATAGTTGTGATCATTTTTGAAGAATGGTTTGTTTTGGAGGTTGGTGTAGGATATTCATTTCCTCAAGAAATGGTCCGGACAGTCATTCCTTAGGGTAGACTCATTCTCTCCAGGTTGCACTATGATTAGTTCTAGAGGAATGGCCCAGTTAGGTGAATGGTCTAGGTTCAACAATCAGGGATAGGCATTCCCTATGGCAGATTCATTCTCTCCATGTTGCACTATGATTAATGCCGGAGGAATGGCCCAGTTAGGTGAATGGTCCAGGCTCATAAATCAGGGACATTTATTCTTCTATGCTTGAGAATAATAGTCCAAAAAACCCATGGATGATGTTTTACCTTCTAAGGGCATATGCTCTTCCATATCACATAGATGTAAGTGGAAGAATGTCCCAAATGACTCAGTTTGTATCATGATATTGTTATGCAGGTTGATATCAGATGATATGATCACTGTGGAGACTGTATGTCTCTAGACAGTAGTTGTATGCCACTATGTTGGATGTGTTCCATTGTTTGTGAATATGTGTCACTTATCAAGTAGTTGTGTGCTACTTGGTGTGGTTGTGTACCACTGGATAGTAGTTGTGTACTACTATGGATAGACATAGTTGTGTTCTATTGAATGGAATTGTTTTGATTTCCATGAAGACTATCCGTAGTGTTGGAAATGATTACCAGCTAGATGGATAGTCAGTGTATGGTCTGGGAAAATTATTCTTCTAGGATGTATGTTCGGATTAGAAGAATAGTCCTTGTATCCCATGGTGTGGCTTCCAACATATGTTGGAATAATTATTCTTCTAGGACATATGTCTAGATTAGAAGAATAGTTCTTGTATCACTCTTGGGAGTGAGTGACTTATTCAACATCATTACTTAGATGGAGTATGGCTTAGACAGATGATGCAGTGTAAGTTTTAAGCCTATGAAGTAAAGCAATGCATATAGATTCTTAAGCAAAACATAAATTAATCAATCGCTCATTCACATAGTACACAGAGATTTATACCGGAAACCCTCAACTGGGAAAACCTTTCTTATATTCATTATCTCAAATTTCACCATTCACTATACAATATATATACAATGTTTTTAGGTATTCCATAGATACCAAAACCCTAATCCCTTAATCCGGGATTAATTTACAAAACCACTAAAAATGGAAAAATCCACTAAAAATAGCAAAAACTGCCCAAAAAAAAATTTTGGGGCGCTGCCCCGGGCTACTACCCGTTGTCGAACGTTGCACGTAACTAGGGGGGCATACCTGCCCCCCATTTGGACTCCCTAGGAAAGCGCCTGGTGCAAGTGGCACAAACAAAGCACTAGTACGAGGGATCGTCACACACAGTTGTCATATCTGACGCACCCACACACACACATGAAAAGAATATAACACATACCCACCATTCTCCCACTTGTTGTTTTCTTTGCATCCAGGGGTCCAGGGGATTATATAGTCAACAATCCAAGGCAACAATGCCCATTGTTACTCTACACCAGGAGAACTTTTCTGTGCTCACAGACTTTGTCAATGAATCTGCAACATTCTTCAAAGTGTCAACATTTTCCAGCAACACCTTCTTTTCCTCAACCATGTCTCTCACAAAGTGATACTGAACATCAATATGCTTTGTCTTCGAATGATAAGCTGGGTTCTTTTCCATGAAGATTTCACTCTGACTGTCACAATCTAATCTCATTGCTTTTTGTACCAACCCAATACCTGAACACAATCTTTGTAACCATACTGCTTCCTTGCTTGCATGAGTGGCTTCCATGTATTCATCTTCTGTAGTTGAGAGTGCCACTGCAGCCTGTCTTTTTCTCATCCAACTGATTGCTCCTCCAAATACGTTAAACACATACCCACTTGTAGATCTTCTGTGATCTAGATCTCCAACCCAGTCTGCATGAACAAATCCATGTATGTCCACCACTCTGTCCAATCCTGGTCTTCCTTGGTAGCACAATCCATAATTGGTAGTGCCACGAAGATACCTGAAGACCCTCTTTACTGTTGTCCAATGCTCCTTCCTTGGTTTTGACATATACCTGCTCAAAACTCCCACTGCATGTGCAATGTCCGGTCTAGTACAGACCATTTCATACATCAAACTGCCAACTGCACTGGCATACAGAACATGGGACATGTCCTCTTCTTCTTCCTGTGTCTTGGGACACTGATTTGCAGATAAAGTTACACCTATAGGAATAGGAACCTTGACTGGTTTACTTCCATGAATATTAAACCTCTGCAATATCGTCTCAACATATTTTCTTTGATTCAACTAGAGTTTCCTGTTTGCACGATCTCTTTTAATCTCCATTCCCAGAATGAAGTTAGCAGC
>JASDQU010306531.1:64600-85706 GCA_032191745.1 Picea mariana | reverse complement strand
TAGTTTCTCTAACAAAACTGGTTTCGTGAGCATGTGTGCATAATTCACTTTTGTATGGACCTTTTCCAGAGCCACTCCCCTTATCAACAACCTGTCTTACAAAATGGTACTTAATGGAAATGTGCTTCGTCTTACTGTGATAAGATGAATTTCTATCCAAATGAATAACACTTTGACTATAGAAAAATACTTTCACCTTGTCCAACATCCTTCCAAACTCACGCAACAAACCTTTTAACCAAATTTCCTCTTTGCATGCATGAGAAGAAGCCATATATTCATCCTCAGTAGTAGATATAGAAAATATGTTTTGAATCTTTGAAATCCAACTAATAGGTCCTCCTGCAAGCGTAAACACATATCCTGCAGTGGATCTCCTTTTTTCCAAGTCACTTGCAAAATTTGAATCGACATAACTGCATACCGAATCACTAGAACCATCATAGGTGATAGAATAGCTACTTGTTCCCACAATATACTGAAGCACCCATTTCACTAATGCCCAATGCTCTTTACCTGAATTTTCCATGTATCTACTGACAACACCAACTACATGTGAAATATCCGATCTAGTACTCCCCATCGCACACATAAAAATTCCTATTGCATTAGCATATGGTACACGAGGCATATAATCCTTTTCTTCGTCATCACTAGGACATAAACTTGAATAAATCTTGAAATGGGAAGCCAAAGGGATTTGTACGGGTTTCACATATTCATACCGAATATCATAAGTATTTTCTCCACATACTTTTGTTGTGATAACCATAGCTTACCATTTTTCTTGTCTCTGTGTATCTTTATGCCAAAGATTTGTTTAGTTTCTCCTAGATCCTTCATATCAAACATCCTAGCCAATTGAGCCTTTATCATCAACATATAACACCAAAATAATGAATATTTCATTTTCCAACTTTTTAAAGTAAGCATAATGATCATATTCACTTCTTGTAAAATTTTGGCTCACAATGAAGGAATCAAACTTCTTGTACCATTGCCTAGGAGATTGCCTCAGGCCATACAATGACTTCTTGAGTTTTAAAACAAACCTATTATTGCAATCCTAAACAAACCCTTCTAGTTGTTCCATATATATATCATCATCTGAATCTCTATGTAGAAACATTGTTTTAACATCTAGCTGCTCTAACTCAAGATAAAGTAAAGAAATTAGTGTTAACAAAACACAAATTGAAACAAAATTCACAATTGGTGAAAATATTTCATGAAAATCAATACCTTCCTTTTGAGAATACCCTTTTGCTACCAACCTTGCTTTATACCTTTCAACTTTATCATCAATGCCCTTTTTTAGTTTGTAGACCCACTTGCAACAAACAACCTTTCTGTCATTTGGAAGGTCTACCAAGTCCTGTGTTTTATTCCTCTCTAAGGCATCCATTTCTTCTTTCATAGCTTCTTTCCATTTAGCACTTTGAGATACCTTCATTGCTTCCTGATAACAACTAGGTTCTCCATCATTAGAAACCAAAGCCACATATGAAACATAATTTTCATACCTTGTAGGAGGATTCTTGACTCGTGTATATCTCCTTAGAGATGGTTGAGGCATATCCACAATTTCCTAGATATTTTCTGCATCTTCATCTTCTTCTTCTGGAACTTATTCATGTTCCTCATTTTCTGAAGATGGTTGAGTCTCCCACTGAATTTGATGAGCTTGTGGTACACATTCTTGTCTCACTTCAACATCTACCGGGTTTGATTTTATAAGTGAGGATTCATGAAATACTAAATCTCTACTTATGATGAGCTTGTGGGAAGTAGGATCCCACAATCTGTACCCCTTAAATCCATCAGCATAACCAACATAGACATATTTATTTGATCTAGGATCTAACTTAGAACGTTGATCTTTATAAATAAGAGCATAAGTGTCACAACCAAATATTCTTAGATTTGAATAATCACACGAATGACCTGGCCATACCTCTTCTGGAATATTACAATTTATTTCAGTTGATGGTGATCGATTTATCAGATACCATGTTGTAAGAACTACTTATGCCCACAATTCCTGCTGAAACTTGGAATTATTGAGCATGCTCATTGCTCTCTCTGGAAGACTCCTATTCATGCGTTCAACAACACCATTTGTTGAGTATAAACTGTGGTCTTATGTCTTTCGATCCCAACTTCTTTGCAATAGATTTCAAATTCTACAGATGTGAACTCACCTCCATTATCTGTTCTTAAACACTTGATTGACCAGTGAGTGCTCTTTTCAACCAAAACTCTGAATTGCTTAAAAGTATTAAATACATCAACTTTACTTTAAAGTAAATAGATCCACATGTTTCTAGAGTAATCATCTATAAATGACACAAAATATGACGATCCTCCAAAATAAAATGTAGCGGATGGTCCCCAAACATCTGAATGAATGTAATCAAGAATACCTTGGCTTATATTTCTTCCTATTTTAAACTTTTTTCTACATTGTTTTCCAAAAACACAATACTTGCAGAAATTCAAATTTAGAAACTTTAAACTTGGAAGTGACCTACGATCTACAAATACCTTAATCCCTTTCATGCTCATATGACCCAAACGTTGATGCCATAAACCAGTAGAGTCACTTTCACCTTCAGATGCTACCATTGCTTGATTTATTTCAGTCCTTCAAGTTGATAAAGGTTCTCGATCCTCTTTTCCTTCATGACTACTAAGATTCCTTTCGACACCTTCAATACTCCACCTTGAGTTGTACACTTATAACCAACATAATCTAGAACTCCCAAAGATATTAAGTTCTTTATAAGTTCAGGTACATGCCTCACATCTATTAATGTTCTTACAATACCATCATACATTTTAATCCAGATGCTACAAACCCCAACAATTTTACAAGAAAAATAATTTCCCATAAAAACAACACCATCATTAATAGATCGGTAACTTGAGAACCAATTTCTATGAAGACACATGTGGTTGGACACACCAGAATCTAACAACCAATGTTGATGTTGATGTGAAACATCATAGGTAGAAAATACCTCATCAACCATACCTGAACACGAACCTGAACTTGTTTCAACTGAAATAGCTTCCTTTACTTCCTTTGTGGAGTCCTCTTTGGATGCTTTCTTTATTTTCCAGCAATACTTCTTGAGATGCCCATATTTTCTACAGAACCAACATTTTTTCTTATACCCTTTTTTCCTCTTGACTTAGATCTTTATGTACCTCTCTGATCTTTCCCTCTTTCTGTAGATCGACCTCTGACCACCATTTCTTCTACTATTGAGGTTTCTTTACTAGATCTTCTCCTCATTTCCTCATCCAACAAAGCTCACAAAATAGTATCATAATCAATGGTGTCTTTTGTGATAAACCACATAGATGTGATCATATGATCCCAAGATTCAAGTAATGAACACAATAGCATGACTCTTTGTCCTCATATTCATATTTTACATCCATACTAGTTAATTGACAAATCAGGGTATTGAAAATATTTAAATGATGGACAATTTTTGAACCTTGTTTCATCAGTAAGATATGCAACTGCCTCTTCAAGAATATTTTGTCCATCAAGGACTTTTTCATATAAATACTTTTTAGACTGTTCTACAAGCCTGTTGTTGTCTCCTCTCCAACGATGTTAAACAAAACTTCATCTTCCAGACATAGACAGATGTTACTAAGAGCTATTGCATCTGCATCTTCTCAGTTCTCGTCTGTCGTGATTTTCAGTTTCTTGGTCTTACCCGCCCACATATTTTTCAATCCTTCTTGCACAAGTAGATATCGCATCTTGAGATTCCACAACTCAAAATTATTCTTGTCGTTGAATTTCTCCAATTCAAACATTGAACTCTTCACTTTTTCCATTAGCACAAATGCTTTATGTGACTAACACTCCCCTTGTATAGCCTGTAGAGCATCAGTCCAAGAATCAACACTCCCTTTGTATGGTTGGGGGGGCAATAGGAAATGATCCCTATGTACGTCCTTGGGAGCATCGGTCCCTTGGAAATTTCAATTTGAATGCTCCCTTTGCATGGTTGGGGGAGATTTAGAAAATGCTCCCTATGTATGTCCTGCGGAGCATTAGTCCCTTGTAATTTTTTATTTCAATTCTCCCTTTGTATGGCTGGGGGATAATTAGGCAACGCTCCCTATGTACGTCCCGGGGAGAGTCAGTCCCTTGGAATTTTTGATTTCACAAGTGTGGGGAGTGTTAAATCTCTTGTAACTGAGCTCAAAGAGCATAAGGGACACAACTAATCTTCATTCGTATTCAGCATCTTCAATGAAAAAACTATGGTTTGAATATTTCTTTACTCCAAAAAACTGCAACTTTGGTATCCAACGAGTACATTCTCTTCTCCTTTGCTCTCAGATCCTTCAAATTTGAGCTCTGATACCACTTTCTAGGAAGTTGAAGCATAAACAAAGCTATATTTTAAAGAAAATTAAAAAAGACACATAAATCACACCAATTGAACACAATTTTTATGTGGAAAAACCCTTTTAAGGGAAAAAACCACGGGGCAATGATAATCGATATTCTTATTATTCAAGGGAGAATTACAAAAACCAAAAACAGACTCACATCCATCCTCTCACTCTCTTCTGACACACTACGCTGCACTACATTGCCACACCCACAACTCTACGCGTGTGCTAGAAATACAATATCTATTAGACAATTAGACAAATTGATTACAACCCAATCCACCTATTGTTCCAGAGTCTGTACTTAAGGCTTAGAAGTACAGTGTCTAGGCATCCGAAAGTGAGTAAGGGGTAGAGAAAGAAGAAACGTCAACCTTCGGTAAGGGAAACTAGGGTTGATTTTTGAGTTGGGGTTGTCTAGCTTCCAACTATTCCTGGATGTTTATATCCCTTTCAATTGCTGCCCATGAACGTTCGAGCTCAGCCCGGGTAGTGGTTGTTTTAAGAATAGTATCAAAAATATTTAAGGCAATATGTGTTTGATCTGATAGTCCGGGTTCGATATTAGGTTGTCTTGTTACAGGGACAGTCATAGAGGAACAGAAAGATAAGAAAAACTCGGGGAAAATTAGGTGTTGTCTCAATTTCGGTCATATAAAAGAGGGTTTACAGTTCCAGGAGTGAAAATAGGGTGCAAACCAAAGGCCCTTTCCCGTAACTAAATTATATTTTAATAAAGATGTATGAGGTGGGAGAAAACATTAAGCTGTCTATCGTGTAAGGCTCCTATCAAGGGAGAATCTCACTTATAAACATAAGAAGAAAAAGGTAAAGAAATAACCCGATGAAGCATAAAATATATATAGAATTCTAAAGTGTTGATTGGTCTTATACCTGCTGATAGCTGGTACAAAGGAAAAATAGTAAACAATATAGAAAACCAGAATTCATTCACTATAGTAGAGGTTGTACTAAATTATAGCGAAGCATTCATCAGATAAAAATATGAAATGAAATGAAATATGAGATACAAGGAAACAAACTCATAACACAGTCGTGACAGAATTGAGAATCTTCGGATTTGCTTTATATTAACTCTCAAAATAGAAAACCTCCATTACGATCGACACAAAAAGGTCCAGCCTCTTTTCTTTCTTTCTATGGTATATTTATACAGCTTTACATAAGATGGAATCTCAATCGTTACAAGATTTTCAGTTACGATAAGAAGGAGAACAATTGTTCCATTTCTTCATCTCTGTCTTTATTTGGTACCAGAAGCTTGTCCTCTCGCATGCTCGGTACAAGTGACACATCTTTCCACCAGCCGAGATGTCAACCTTGACGGCTTCGCTTGACAGTTGGCCTCAAAAGAGTAACAATATTGGGCTAATTGCGGTAACCTTTCTTCCATCTGTCGGTCTAGGATGTCAATAGTGCATAATTGCACACTTGGTTTAATCATACATTTATATGTTTGAACTATGTCTGCCATAGTTACTTGTGAGATTTCGGCCGAATCTCTTTCTTCTTTTTCGTTTATATCAAGAGAGATTTTCGCTATATTCATTTGACTCAATGTCTCAGCATTGCCTTCGCTATCAATACTTAACAGATTACCATCTATAGAACCAAAAACCTCTTCAAAGAATTTCATTACCTTCTTGGCTTGCAGTTTACCTTATTATATACCGTGCTCCCATTATTTCAATAAAATATTTCCTCTGGTCTACTCCGAAATGGAAAACCTGGGAGTACTTCCCGATTCCTTGTTGTTTGTAGCTATTACAGCCTCTTGAAAAGTGACCCGAGCTTCTCCAGCTTCTCTTTCTCTAACAGATAAATTTTCCAATACTTCATCAATGAGTAAGAAGTTGTCCCGAATTATCTCTACCTTGGCGAGTAAACTTCGCTGGGCTGCAGAAACCCTGCTCCAAATCTCCATCGCCTGGGACTGGAACATCCCGATATCTATAACTTTACTTTCGACGATTTCCACTCTAGCCTGTAGCTGTTCAATCAAATATTTTTGTTGGCCCACTTGTATCTGACCATTCTGAACCACCAGCTCTGCTTGTTCGAGCTTAGTTTTGAGCATCTCTATCTCCTTTTTATCGGCCAGCCTTGCTTGTTCTATTCCTGCGCTCGCCCAGTCCTTGGTAGCCTCCTCTCCTGTGGCTAGTCTAGCTTCTAAGGTTTTCATGAGGTGATTTTTTCGCTTCAGCTGATTTTTCAAAACCCCAACTGAAAATTGGTTTGCTGTAGCATATGCCCCTAATGTCCCGGCTATTTCTGTAGTAAACTCTTCTTTCTTCTTGTCTTTCCCATCAGTCAACACTTTGTACTTCTTGGCTGTTGATCCCCCTTTTTGATAGAATTCTCTTTTTACCACATCCTTTCTCTTCTTAACGAAAAAGAACTCATTTGGAGGGAGCTCTTCCATCCTTATAGGTCTCAATTCTTCATTTAAAATCCACCCTGCATCTATGTTTCCCTGAGTTGACTGCAAGGGAGTAATGGAGGCGATGGGATCTCCGATTTGCTTAGCTGGCTGTCCTGGAGTAGTAACTGGAGTCTGCTTTTTTGGCGGCTCAGGAGTCTTTATCTCTGTTTTCGGACTCCTAGTTTGCTCTTCCCCGTCCTGGTGTTTTTCTTGGCTGGGTGCCGCATCTTTGGAGCCTTCGGATTCTTTTGTTTCACCTCTGCTGTACTTGGATTCTCACCTCGCAATACTATGGGAAGACAATTGCTTCGATGTTCTTGGAATTTTAGAACATCGACCCTCTCTTCGGGTGCCAGGGCTTGTATCCGAGCCAAAATCTCGGCATAAGATCTTGTGCCTCGGAAAATTTCATCCAAGGGTGAATTCTCGTGTTCGAACCTTTTGAGTCTGCAACTAGCCAAGTGATTACTTACAACCCTTTGCAGATCGTGCTTCTTGAATTCAATATGAACCAATTTTAGGTCTTTCAGGGCTGTTGCCTCAGCTTTAGCATGCCCAAAATCTAACAAAGAATATGAATTTAAATGAACAGGAAAAGGTGGCCATACCTTCTTTGAATATCCCTTAAGCTCCTTGCTTATGCCACCGATTACAGTTTGCCTAGCAACCTCACGACAAGCTAGCTTGTTGGGTATGAATAATGGTAATGCATGCGGGAGAACAGAAGCCTCGAAAACTCTGAGATATGAGAATTCTGATTCTACATACCAGTCGACTATATTGCTTAGATTCATCGCTATACTGTCCGAGATCCTGGGTGGAGAGTGGCCGAAAATAGTGACATGCAGTGGTACCATTACCCAGTTAAAAATTTCATACAAAAAATCTTCCACTTTGTTCTCCCACAGTTTTGAATGGTAGACATGGATGGGCTCGACCTCTGATGGAGTCTAACTCCAGCTCATTAAGGGAAAGGGAGTTAGAAAACACACAATGTCCATAATGTACACAGACATAAAGAATGAAGCAATCTTTCCACTCTCCCTCTGTGCCAGATACTCTGTAACTCGACTGGTCAAGCTATCGGACAACATTTTAGCCCAGTCGAAGGAATAGCCTTCGGCAACTAAATGTATTAGAGGCACCCACTGAAGAAAGAAATGTGTGGTGTCCTCTCTCTCATATAATCTACAGGTCATCATAGCTACATATTTGAACTGTGGTTTCAAGGAAGCTATTGAATATATACCATTACTGTCTGCCCTGAACTTTGTAGGGTGTGAAACCCAATCTCTGATTAAACTGGACATAGTCTTGTCATATTGCACACATTCCTTCTGTTTGAAGTTCTCCAAGAATTCGGCATCATATGTAAGGTCTGACATGGTAGGCAACTTGTACATAGCTTGCAGTTGTTCAGGTATGAAAGTCCCAATAGTGACTTTCTTTTCATTGATGATGGTTCTGGTTGGTATGTCCACATGGTCTAATGCCCACCGGACCATATCATAGTAAGGGAGCAGTCATGGCCTGGCCGCTACTTTATGCATTCCAGATTGGATGACGATCTTATATTTGGTGGTCAGGTCATCTTTTTCATTGTCACTGGAATCATCAGAATAATCTACCAATTCAGACTGTAGAACATTAGAAACAAACGACTAGGTCTTGACAGAGTCGACACTTCGAGGTGAAGTATCAATGACGTTGTCTGAACCTTGTCCCGAAACCTCGACGTTGGCTTTAGACTCTTTTCACGGGGCCATGGCGGGGGATCTTTCTTTAGCTCTTCTGCGATAAAAATATGTATACATATAGAAATTACTTCGCTGAGAAAAGTTTGCTCTGCATAATATAGAAATGAATTTGCGATAACAAATAACAGCTCTATATATTCAACCATTTAAAACTCGGTACTTTTCAAGAACATAATGGTCAAATCATGCTTAAATATAAATTTAGCAATAAAAACACAATCCTTACTTGTCGATTCACCTTGTTTCTAATTAATGGCAGTTCAAAATGTCAGTTGGCAAAAGGAAAAATTAAGACTGTCTCGTAGACTGTGCATGCATCAAATCATGAGAAATACTGCCTTAGCTCAATTAATCAGGTTTTATTGACGTTAATTAATCTTTCGGTACTCGCTACATCGAGAGTTTTCGCTTTAACCCTTTGAACCTCTAAGACCTGAGATTGAGATGATTATCTTTGGTTAATAAAAAAAGTAATTATAATTAGGCGCTTAATTAATTATGTGATTATTTATATCGCAACTTCGTGACTTGGAGCTTCGAAGGTATAGCTTCTGGGAAGTTCGTATGCCGAGTTGCGAAATTGCGAGATCGCGATGATATGTTTTAATTAAAATAGGGGATAAAACCGGATTAAGTGTTTAATTAATTGCATTCCTATCTTTATCGCGACTTCGCGACTCGGGGCTTTGACAGTGTAGCTTTTAAAGGAAAATATGCCAAGTTGTGAATTCCTGACAGAGCTTAACCGCGACTAAGCTTTTTACCTTTAACATTAACGCGGGTTACTAAAACAAGAATCTCGTGGTTTCGGCTATCGGGATTATGATAGTAAGACTTTTGGAGTTAGTAAATGCCGAGACATGAAACCCCGATGATGATTAACCGTAATTTAGAAAAAAAATTCTCTCGTCACTGACCTGGGTAAAACTTTAAAGTGATTTCGTCGTTTCGTTGTTCGGGACTTGTGAACTATCTGATCTATAACATCCGACATACGAAATCCCGAGGTAAAAAAAAGGGGAAAATCATTTGAACGAAAAGTAGAACTCGCCTTGAGAGTATGATAACCGTTGCCGCTCGCGATGAGACTTCGAAGATTTTGGAACAAAAGAAGGAAAATACGAAAACCATCTTTCGATTTCGAGCATTAAGATATGAAATTCAAAACGGGCTAAAAAACAAAGGCGGCTCCAACACCACCAGTTACAAAAATTGTTCACTATAGTGTGCATGCATGCACATTCTATTTTTAACTAATGTTTTGTGAATGCATCCATATTAATGTTTTGTGAATGCATCCATATGGGAAATGAGTTGGTCGTGTCAATTGTTATTTCATAGAAACTCACTTTAAATATTAAACGCATAATATATTAATTAGTAAAATGCTTAAATACATTTAATTCAATTAGAGTGAAATTGAAATAGTTGAATGTATACAATAAAAAGGTTTTTAAGATTGACATTAAAAATTAAAGAATAATAAATTTCTTTTATATATTAAATTAGGGACAATTCACAAAATTGGGATAGCATAAGTGGTTCAATTATTTATAAGTTGAATTAATCCCCAAAAAATTTACATTCTATTTGTTGTTTTTAATGTGCATATTTTAAATCCTCATATCATGTCTATGCAAGACATAATCAATAATTTTTACATATAAATCAAAATATTAATATGTATAATGTAGAAACACACATAATAGCAACGTAGCCTTAAAAGAATAAATGCAAACTTGGATATTTGTTGTTCTAGTCAAAGTATATTTACATAGTATCACGTTTCCTTGAATTTCTATAAAGATGATTTCCTTAAAAGAATAAATGCAAACGTGGATATTTGTTGTTCCAGTCAAAGTATATTTACATAGTATCAAGTTTTCTTGAATTTCTACAAAGATGACTCTTTGTTTGACATGTGCATCTAAACAATATAGAGAATTGGAATTCAAGTTTTCTTGAATTTCTATAAAGATGATGATCATGTGTTTGACATGTGCATCCAAACAATATAGGGAATTGGAATTTCTTTGATTTCTTTGCTTTTAAGGTTTTAATTTTTTTTTTATCACACCCAAAACATTTTGATAGAACTTTTTTCACTGGTGAGAAACTTTTGAAGATTAGAGGATTAGGTAGATTAAAGAGCTAGTATTCCAAGTGAGTGATGGTTTCTAAAGTTATAGCATTTAAGCACAACTGAGCATAACACAACATACATAATAGTGTAAGAGATCAAAATATTTCTTTATGTTCACTTCTTGTAGTTTAGATCGAGCCATAGAGTTATCTTATATATGAACAAGATGTAACCAACTCCCTTGAAGTGAAGAAGATGAGGCACACAGAGATTGTTTAGGTCACAAAAAAAACTCCTTAGTTTCTTCCTTATTCTATGCATAATTCAACTTTTCTATTTTAACTTCCCCACCATTTGAATGCCTAGTCAATTATCTAATTGGTTTATTAGTCAACCACTCACTCAAATATTGTAATTGACTATCAACTATCAATTGATGTTCTCTAGAAGATCCAAAAGTGTGATGAACCTACATATCCTACTCTTGTAGAACTCCCACCCATTTGTATAATGCTCTAGAGATTGAGGAAGTGGAATTACTTTTGTACACCCTCCATAATTATATCTTCCTAAATCCAAAGAATAGCCCAAAGTTTCACAAACTTATCTTCTGAGAGAGACTTCATAAATATATCAATAACTTAATCATCTATTCTATAAAAAAAAAAATATTCAAAACAATTTCTTGTACTAAATGTCTCAAATAATGAGAATGGAGTTCTACATGATCAATTTTGCTAAGTAAAGAAAGATTTTATTAAACCTATATCACATTTTGATTGTCACAATATACCATAGTCGATGAGTTGTTTGGAAAACTAAATTCACACATGAGACGTCAAATCAACATGGCCTCTATGCTAAAGTGTGCTACACCATGATATTTTGCTTATGTGTTTGTTAAATAAAAAACATATTGTTTTTTATAAGACCAAACAATGGGTTTAGATACAAGTTGAAACACATAGCCAAATATATACTTCCTATCATTTTCATCTCTATCTCATTTTGAGTTGGTGTAACTAGCTAATTTGTTCATTTTGTCACTACAATACTTCATACCAAGTCAGTAAGTTCCCTTGATATAATGAGTGATTCCCTTTGTAACTTGAAGGTGACTTTATCATAGATCTTGTGTAAACTGAGAAACAAGACTCACAACAAATGAAATATTAGGTCGATTGTGAATTGAGTAGATAAAGATATTGGAAATATGTTGATAGAGTACATAGAATCAACTTTTGGAGAATCACACTCGTTGGTTAGATTCACTCTTGACTGGTAAGGTGTAGCACATGGTTTATATTCTTACATTCTAAATTTCTATAAAATATTCAACACATATTTAGGTTGAGAAAAAAAGATACCATAATCCATTTGTAGGACTTCGATGCCCAAAGAGAAATGAAACAAACCAAGGTCATTCATTTCATATATATATATTAAATGTTTCATCAAATAAAAACTTAAATTAACATTACTTCTAGTAATGACAAGGTTATCCACACATAATGCAATAACTATTTTTTCCCTATTTGGATCTAATACATAGATACAATGATTTGATTCATATGATTTGGAACTGATATTAAGAAAACAATGGTCAATATTCTCATACCATCTCTTGGTAGCTTATTCCAAACAATTAAAATATTTCTTCACTTAGCATACAAAACTACCATCTTTCTCAAGAATAGGGGGTTTCTCATATAGTACATCCCAACCATAGTGATAAAAAAGTGAAAATGTAGTTGAAAATAGTTCAACACTGCAACTGAGACAAAGGTCCTAATAGAGTTGATGCCTTGTTGCTGAGAAAACCCTTAGCTACCAAACAAGCCTTATGACTTTCAATAGTTCTTTCATCTCTGAATAACACATCAACATTTTATTACATTATTTCCTTTTGGTGAGGGAACTAAATAGCATGTCTCATTCTTTATTAAGAATTGTTACTCATTAGCCATAACATTTTCCCATTCAAGTCGATCATGTGTATCTTCATATATATCTGAATCACATGCCTCTAGTGTAGATTTTAACCTTGTACAATATCTACTACAAATAGATATTCAGTAAAATAATAGAAAAGATACAATGACAAATACAAACATTACACATAGATTTTTCCCCTTGAAACCCAAACCGGGAAAACCAACATATTCTATATTCATTCATGTATGATACATTGTTTACAATACAATATACATATAGGAGCCAACGACATCCAAAACCCTAACCCAATGACCTGTATTAGTCCAAAACCCTAATTCCTTAACCAGAAATAGAAAATCATCGGCAAAAACCATGTGCTGAAAAACCACCTAAAAATGTGACATGTTTCCTGAGGCACGTGACATGTTTCCCAAGGAAAAACTACTACTTGTGCAAAGAATATAACACATACCCAACATTCTCCCACTTGTTGTTTTCTTTGCATACAGGGGGTTATAGGGTTACATAGTCAACAATCCAGGGCAACAATGCCCATGGATCCTCTACACCAAGAGAAATTTTCAGTGCTCACAGATTTTGTTAATGAATCTGCAACATTCTTCAAAGTGTCCACCTTCATCAACAATACTTTCTTTTCTTCAACCATATCTCTCACAAAGTGATATTGAATATCAATATGCTTTGTCTTTGAATGATGAGTTGGGTTCTTTACTAGAAAAATTGCACTCTAACTGTCACAATCTATCCTTACAGCTTGTTGTACCAACCCAATACCTGAACACAATATTTATAACCATACTGCTTCCTTACTTGCATGAGTGGTTGCCATGTATTCATCTTTTGTAGTTGAAAGTTCCACTACAACCTGTCTTTTTCTCATCCAACTTATTGATCCTCCAAACGGGTTAAACACATACCCACTTGTAGATCTCCTACGATCTATATCTCCAGTCCAGTCCGCATCCAAAAAGCCATGTATATCCACCACTCTGTCCAATCCCAGTCTTCCTTCGTAGCACGATCCATAGTTAGCAATGGGACGCAAATACCCGAAAACCCTTTTTACTGTTGTCAAATTCTCCTTCCCTGGTTTTGACATATACATGCTCAAAACTCACACTGCATGTGCAATGTACGGTCTAGTACAGACCATTGCATACGTCAAACTGCCAATTGCACTTGCATATGGAACACAAGACATGTCCTCCTCCTCTTCATGTGTCTTGGGACATTGATCTTCATATAACTTTACACCAACATGAATAGGAACCTTGACTGGTTTACATTCCTGCATATTAAACCTCTGCAATACTGTCTCGACATATTTTCTCTGATTTAGCCATAGTTTCCTCCTTTTATGGTCTCTTTTAATTTCCATGCCCAAAATGAAATTTGAAGCACCTAGATCCTTCATGTCAAATTTAGAGGACAACTGAGTTTTCATATCCTGGATAATCTCCTTGTTGTTTCCTATCAACAACATGTCATCCACATACAAGACCAAATAAATCAAATGATCACCAATTAATTTAAAATATAGACAATGATCCTCTTTGCTTCTTGTGAAGTTAAGTCCCAACATATAAGTATCAAATTTTTGATACCACATCCTTGGTGATTGTTTTAAACCATACAAGGACTTTTTTAGCTTGCATACCATCTCCTTCTTTCCCTTCACATCATAACCTTTTGGTTTCTTCATATAGATCTCTTCTTCCAGATCCCCATGCAGGAATGTTGTCTTCACATCCATTTGTTCTATTTCAAAATAAAATGCAGCAACAATAGATAACATAAATCTTATGGAGGTTAACTTGGCAACAGGAGAAAGAATATCACCAAAACCAATTCCCTCAACCTGGGAATAACCCTTTTCTACTAACCAAGCTTTGTATTTCTCCACTTTTTCTTCTGCATTCAACTTCTTTTTAAATACCCATTTGATTCCAATGGGATTTCTTCCAGTTGGAAACCCCACTAGATTCCAAGCCTCATTCTTATCCAAAGATGACATTTCTTCATTCATGGCCCTTTTCGAGAGATTTGCATCCTCTGAATCCACTGCCCCCTTGACAGTTCTAGAATCATCATCAGTAATAGACAAAGAAAAATTTGAATGGAAATAAGATGGAGTATACATTTATGATGGCCTTCCTTCTCGAACTAAACTCCTCAATACCGGAGTATGAGGATATTCTTCTTCTAATTCCTGTTCTTCTGTAGAGTCGAACTCATCATCTTTTAAATCAAACTCTATTTTCTCTGGTTCTTCCTTACTTGGTAGGACTTCCTGTTTAACAACATCCCTCATTTCTCTAAATACCACATCCCTTCTATACACTACCTTCTTAGTTTTTGGGTTCCAAAGCTTATAACCTTTGAGACCATCTTTGTATCCAATAAAGATACACTTTTCGGCCTTCTTATCAAGCTTACTCCTGTTTTCCTTTGGAACATGAACATATGCATCACAACCAAATACCTTGAGATGTGCGAGGGAAGGTTCCTTACCAGTCCATACCTTTTTTGGAGTCTTGTCATCCAACGCTAATGAGGGTGATCTGTTGACCAGGTAGCATGCAGTACCCACTACCTCTACCCAGAATTCTTGCCCTAGCCTGACACCATTGAGCATGCACCTTACTTTTTCCATTAACACCTTGTTCATTCTTTCTGCAACTCCATTCTATTGAGGTGTATATGGAGTAGTATTATGCCTTTCTATACCACACTTCTTACAAAATTCTTCAAATTCATTCCTGCAGAACTCTCCGCCATTATCTGTCCTTAGCACCTTAATTATTTTCTCTGTTTGATTCTCATCAAGAGCCTTAAACTCTTTAAACCTGTCAAAGACTTCAGATTTCTTCTTGAGGAAATATATCCAAGTATTCCTCGAGAAGTCATCTATAAATGAGACATAGTACACATATTTTCCCAATGATGGGACCGACATAGGTCCAAAAACATCACTGTGAACTAGTTGTAAGATTCCTTCTGCCCTCTTTGCACCAGAGGGGAATCTTACTCGATTATGCTTCCCATATAGACAATGTTCACAGAAATCAAAATCTAGATAGAAGTTAGACATACCTTCAAACATACCTTTACCATGTAGTAGTCGAAGACCCTTCTCTCCGATATGCCCCAGTCTTTGATGCCACAACATAACATTTTCTCTAGAGACTGTAGGAGTTCTTTCTTCTTCAACTCCAATATCAGGAACAATGGAACTATTACACCCATCACTAATAATGCTTCCTTCCAGCTTATAGAGAGTTCCAAACTGAACTCCTTTTAGCAACACCATTTCTCCTTGAACCATCCTGTAGGTTTCCTTTTCAAATATTGTTTTTAGCCCTGCATCGTCCATTTTGCTTACATAAATCAATTTTTTGGTCAAACCTGGGATGTGCAGAACAACATGTAGTGTTCTAATCCTTTCATCTATGAGCCTCAACTTGACTTTTCCTCATCCTATGATTCTGGTTGTCGAATCATCACTTAAGGAAACATTACCTCCATTATACCTTTCATATTCGCAGAACCACTCCCTATGGGGAGTCATATGAAAGGATTCCCCAGAGTCAACCAACCATGCCTCATGAGTCATGATTTGCATGTGTGCTTGAAGAAGAAAAGTACACATCCCCTCCTTCTTCCTTGGAGGTCTTTTCTTTTATAGAATGAGATTCTTCAGATCCCTTATTTTTCTCAACCTTGGATCTACATTGCTTCTTGTAGTGCCCTTTTTTTCCACATCTCCAACATACCCTTACAAAATTTCTGGGAGATTTAGATCTACCCTTAGACTTAGATCTCCCACTTGAGAAATTAGATCTATTCCTTTCCTGGGAACGTCCTCTTGCAAATAATTTGTCTGTGCTCTATCCTTCCATATTCTTCCATATCATCTCCTCTGACAACAAGGATGATACCACTTCTTCAAACTTCAAGTCAATTGTATTACTACCTATGGCCATAACCAGACTATCCCAGGAGTCTGGTAAAAAACATAGTAAACTATACATTTATCTTCATCTAAGATTTTAATCTCAACAGATACTAACTAACTTACCATAGTATTGAAGGCATTCAAATTCTCCGCCACCGAGTCTCCATCTCTCATCCTCGGGTTATACAACTTCTTTCTCAGGAACAATTTATTTACCAGGGACTTAGACTAATACAACTTCCCCAATTTTTCCCATAAATCCTTGGCTGTAGCTTCCTCTGACACATTCAGTAATACTGAATCGGAGAGACACAGTCGGATTGCCTGTTTTTCCTTCTGATCCAACTTTTTCCAGTCATCTGTTGAAGCTCATGTAGGTGCAGTACCTGGATCTACCGTGATCCACTGATATCTATCCACCAATAGATTTTCCATCTTGAGCTTCCATAGCTCAAAACTTTTCCCATTAAACTTCTCGATCTCCATCTTTGAATTGCTTGTCATTTCTTTTCACCTGAAAAATCAATACCAAAGATCTCCCACTGTAACAAGGCTTATCACAGTCTCGAGCCAAACCCTTGACCACAAAGGAGTCCCCTTGAAGCCAACAAAGATCTGATACCAAATGTAGAATTTAACCTTGTACAATATCTACTGCAAACAAATATTCAGTAAAAGAACAGAAAAGATACAATGACAAATACAAACATTACACAGAGATTTTTCCCCTGGAAATCCAAACCGGGAAAACCAACATATTCTATATTCATTCATGTATGCTACAATTTTTACAATACAATATACATATAGGAGCCAACGACATCCAAAACCCTAACCCAATGACCTGGATTAGTCCAAAGCCCTAATTCTATAACCGGAAATAGAAAACCATCGGCAAAAGCCATGTGCCAAAAACCCCACCTAAATATGTGACACATTTCCCGAGGCACGTGACACGTGCAAAGAATATAACACATACCCAACATCTAGCACATGTTTCATTAGAGAAACACTACCATATTGTTTCTAACCTTCATTTTTATTGAGTCACTAATATCTCTTTATAAGATCTAATAGTTTTAATCATCTTGGTCACCCCTCTAGTAAGGATAATTGTTGGATGTATGGGTTGACTTGTGTTCTACCTTAGTTCTCCAACAAAACCATTATAACCATCGACCCTTCTAGTAAACCAGAAGGCTACACCATGCATAGAGTGCACAATGAAGTCTCACCAGAGATGGATTATGGGTGACTGCAGGACATGGATTTCTTCAGTCATGGAAGGGGTTGGGGAAGTTATTTTTACTTCTAATTCTGTTTTAACATATATTATATCATAACATTCATCATATATACTATTTTATCCATTCAATAAAATCTATTCTTATAGTGTGTGCTGTAAAAAAACCATTCATTCATCTAATCATTCATTTATAATTGAAAAAATAAATAAAAAATCATTCACACACATTGCAACACATTATTTTTCCATGGTTCACCCCACTAGGCTACATCCACAAAGATCTTCTTCTTTATTCATTCTTCTTCAAAATTAGCATTGCGCGCATTACATCAGGGTTTTAATATTGGTAAATGTGAGGTGGAACAATGTCACACCAAACTCCATAGATTGTGACCTGGCCCTCAGTTACAACTCAACACTTACTCCATCCGAGCTCTGTAGCTCTTGAAAATACAAAAGCTTAGGTTCATACTCAAAATGATGCTTTTCTATATCAAAAGGGATACTTCAATATACCTCATGCATATTATATTTATACTACAAAAGGTGGGTTAAAACCTTTACATTATGACTCAAAAAACCCTAATCCTAAGTGGACTCAACTTGTCCGCTTTCCAGCTGCCTTCCACATAGTTGGTCTTTATCCTTGCTTTGACTCTACACTGATATTCCTTCTTTCTTGGTACATTTCTTCTTTTTTCCTTCTATTGCATTGGTATTCCTTATTTCTCTGCGCACACTACTTCCTTTGGTCCATTATTCCTCGCTTACTGTTCTTAAATCCCAAAATTGCATGCTCCAATAGACCCCAACACTAAATTGTGGCTCATATTGATCCACTCAGGAAGTGTGTGTTTTCCGCATTGATTTCTCCAACTCCTAGAACTGTTTTTCTAGTTCATCCAGTTTATTCTTGGCTTGCACACGTTTCTCTACCAATTTATCCATGACCTGCATTGTGACGTGATCCTTCAACACTTATATTCTTTTCGAATGCAACTCTTTCAACTTTATTTTTTATGTCTCCAACTCTGTTATCATCTTTTCTTCTTTCTCTTTCAGGGGCTCCAACTGATCCTGTCATGCTTGCTTCTCCTCTTGTGCAGACTTTACTTATGCCTGCAATTTTTTCATCTCCTGCACACTCTCAAGCCTATTTGAGATGCTCATTGTATTCTGTCATTGCTTCAAATGTTGGATTGTTTCATTCAACTTTTCTTATTTTTGATCCAATTGTTGGATCGCTTCATCTTCTGCTAGGCTTGTCCAAAGTTGCGCAGTCCTTTCGTAAAGTTCTACGAGTTCTTTGACTTCCAATGTAATGTGGTTAGTTTTTTCTATGGCTTGTTGCTCCCTTTCAGATCTGATTTTTGGAGGTGTTGTTGGTGTCAACTTCCCAACCAAATCTACTATATCATGTTTATTTTCCTCCATTGTCTGCACTATCTTCTTTAGCTTTTCTTCTGCATTTCTTTCTCTTGCTAGTGTGATATCTAGAATTTTCTGAAAGACTTCCTAAAGTATTTTTTCCAATCTATATGCACATCATTTTTATTCCTCATGTTATATATGTACCTCTATAAGAATGGTCTCCAACACTTCCTTAGCTTCCCTCGTTGTCTCCATATTTGTTGCATCCATCCTTGCCCCATATTGTACTTCTTGCACAACATTGACATGTAATTGATAGAGGGATTTTGTTGGTATCTTAGCGAATGCCAATTCCAATTGTTCCATGTCCTTAAGTTGTTTCTACACCAAGTCCTTGTATATTCACAACATGTCTTTAGTCAAGTTAAAAATATCAGTGGCCAATGTTGTTATCTGTACCATTGTCTCCTTGTTCTGCGTTTATTGCTATTGTTGTGTTGTGCCTTCATGATTTTCCTTGGTCAATTGTATATTCTATAATACGTTCTTGACCTCTATAAGTTCTTTCATTATCCTTTCCCTTTGTTTTTATGCCTCCTCATATTCTTTGATGGAATAGTCTTTTTCTTTCTCCATGACTATCTCTACATCATCATCTATTATGGTGTATTCTGGGACTGCCTTGTGTTCCTTCATTTTCTTCCATCCTCCACCTGACTAAAAAATCGTTCTCTTTTGTGGCCTTGATTGTGTGGGCTCTGTTGTGCCTAGGGCATCTGGTATACTTCCTTCTATTTTTCCCTCCTGTGGAGGGATGCTATCCTTCCTTTGTGTGGCGCCATTAGCAATTTCTGCACAATCTTTTTGTTGTGTGACTGGCTTGGGGATAGTTTTCTCCTTTGTTGTTGCACTCCCTCCTGTTGGATTCATGTGCCCTGCTGATGATTTTGTATTTTATACTGGGACACCCTTCCTTTGTGAGGATATTGCTTCTATTGTTTGTTTGTCCTTTGGTTTCTCTAATGGAACCTTCCATTATTCTTTCCATTATTTCATTCGCCATATGACTTCTTCTGGTGTAATGAAGTATCTCATATGCAACCACTCCTTCTCTAGATTCCGTTTATCGTAGATCCACATATTATGTTGCGATGATTTAAAATTTGCTATCATTTTGTTCTCCTCCACCACCTCTGATGGGATCCTCCATGTCTTTGCCAAATTTTCTTAGATTTCCTCAAGGTATGTCTTGAAAATGATGGTATTGTCCTTTCTTTCTCTTGCGATGGTTGTGAGCCACAATGATTCATACTACACTATGTGACACCTTCTAGTTCTCTAAATAAACGTGGTGTATTTGGGGTGCTTCCAACCCACTAAGAAAATCAATATTATAAGCCATGAGTAATGGAAATCCATTCCTACATCCTAGGCTTCCTTGCAATCATCCCAAAATAAGTAAAGAAAATATGATCTTCAAATTAATAAAACACCCTTCGTTCACTACGCGGCTGCTGATATTACACTTGCTAGCACTTCCTCCTTGTGAAACTTCCTGAGTAATTTACATGCCATCAATTTGGTTGCGAGCCTTGTTGTTGGTTCACTGATCCTGTTGATGATGATCCCTATGAATCCTCTCTCTATCTAATAGGTCTACTTCAACTCTTATTCCAAGGTTTTCTCCTTGTTTTTTCATCTAGGTATTGTGCAAGTTGCTCACCATTGGTGGCAAGAGTTATTTTTTCTATCAAATCAACATCTATGGAAAATTGTGTATCCAACCACAAAATACCTCCATGTACTACTTACAGTAAATTCTTGACACAACTATTTACATCCTTTCCTCTACCAAAGTGAGAGATCTCCA
>JASDQU010306531.1:47957-64550 GCA_032191745.1 Picea mariana | reverse complement strand
TCTATCAAATCAACATCTATGGAAAATTGTGTATCCAACCACAAAATACCTCCATGTACTACTTACAGTAAATTCTTGACACAACTATTTACATCCTTTCCTCTACCAAAGTGAGAGATCTCCAATAGGTTCATGATGCATGTGTTGTATAACCGTTTTATCCACTGTTTAGGTTACATTATGGGAACTCTTGTCGTGTTGACCCCTTTTCTTTCTAAGTATATCTCTTGCATGAACTCTGGGAATTTATCTGTGTCCCTGACATCATGGTCCAAATAACACAATTTATCTATGCATCCAAGTAAATCTGCTATAGTCTTTATGCTTGTTGGTATGCATGGTAACACAATGGTTACCTCTGGTTGCTTGTGTGGGTATCTATGGACTGGTTGTTTTCCTTTCCCTTTTACTAGCATGCTTGAGGGCCTTGCCTCTTGGTACATTTTTTCTCCATCTTCCTCCTCTTTGTCGAACACCTGCTGCACTTTCTTCTATGCTACTGGTGTTTTTTACTGTTGTGCTGGTTCTGCGCCAGCTTGAGTCCTTGGATCGTTAGACTCGGTACTTTCCTCATCTGTTTTCTTTGTAGGAGGAACTATTTCCTGCATCACGTTTGTCTCTACTACTCTGTTTGGTGGATCAATCTGCATCTATTTTGTTTTCTCTTCGACTAGTGTAGGGATCGTCGGTTCTGGGGAAGGAATGGCATCCACATCCACTACTCCCTCCATTTGCATAGGGTTTTTGGCCTCCACTATTGGCTCTGGCGATGTCCTGTTGTTTCTATGGGTTCTCCTCATCATTTGGATGGGTGCTCCAACTTTGGGTGGCACCATCTTGCTAGAATATAAGTATTTCTACTTATGACATATCATTGTCATCCTGTTAAATCCCCTGCTCACTCTTCTCTTTGCAGTTCTGCATTCTCCTGAATTCACAATGTGGCTTGTCAAACCCTAATTTTCCTTCTAAACCGCGGCCATAAATTCTCCAATTTTTTTCGAGCATGATTCATTAACTTTCATAAATGTTTCGAAGCTTAACGAGCACACTTCATGAATGTTTTGTGCCTCCTTTTTCCGGTGACTGGTTTTTTGTTTCCTAACTATTTTGTTTTTCTGATGCGTTGTGTTAGCACTGAGGGTCACCCTCAGACTACAAGAGGATAAGCCCAATACCCATCAAAATGTAAATGTATTAAAATATTTTGAGTAGGTGGATCAACAAGACCTTAAAGAATGGAAAGGAAAACATATATCATTGCAGATTAGTGATGGACCATTGGACTACGGAGTCATAAACAATCTACTCATTGAAGGCATTTAAGCTCCCTATCAAACAAAAGATTTGTATAATGACGAAGAGAAGAATAATAGAATAACATAAAGATGAATATTCGCTAAGTAGAGATCCTCTATGCACAAATAATTTAGATGTGTCTGAACAATAAACAATGATAAATAGGAAAGATTACAACAGATCCTCTACTGCATCAGGAATCTATCAATCAAAGGCAAATTTTAATCCTTAAAATATGAAATACATTCAAACAAGAATAATAATAGAATGGAGTACATAGAATTTATATGTGTCTGAATAGTAAATAATGATATATAGGCAAGCTTACAACATATCCTCTATCGCATCAGGAATATATCAATCAAAGGCAAATTTTAATCCTTAAAATCAACAATTAAATTCAGACAAGATGAAAAATAGAACAAAGAACATAGAAGACAAATCTAATGAAACAACTCATATGAATCTTCTATAACATAAAATTTACAGCCACATGCCCCTCCAACCTACAAACTGAAATATACAGTGATAAACGGTTCTCAAAACTTCCTCCGATCTTGGGCCGAGCCCCCCCTCCTTCAGACATATCATTCATCTAATGTATTTATAATCAAAACAGTCAACATGTCTTGTTTCTTGGGCACCTCCTTTCTAGTTCCACGTGTCCTCTCTTGTATGTCATGTTCCTTCTATCAAAAGGAAACGTTGGTTAGTATGGGCATTCAGGAGAAACTGCACTTTGTGGTACATCGGGCTGACAATTTTCTGTCTCCTTGGCCAGACCCCCCATGCTTCCATTTAAGGGGGTAGTCGATTGGTCAACCACCGGTCCTTCTTTAATTAACTTATTTCTCCTTGGGATCAAGATGAGGCCTTATGCCTATCTTGCTGCCACATGCTTCTCTCAGATTGGGCCATATATAAGCACGTGATTGGTGAAGTTTCCAAGGGCGGTTTGGATCCACAATTCTTTGACCCCCACAATCCACCACCAACTTCCACGTACCTCCTTAGCTATACCATGGTTTTGATTGTGGGATCGCTCTAAGAATTTAGCGCTCGAGCACTTTTTGTCCCTGAAATGAAGTGTGGTCGTTGATCTTGTCACAATCTGGGATCTGGGAATGCCCAAATTTTGTTTCCATGCACTTCTCTTGGATTTGAGATCAACGATCCATAATTACTTCGGGATTTCGGGCTTCAGGCCTTTTCAATGTATAGATTTTACAATCCTCTGGAGTGTTGTATCTCTGAAGTGAGAGATTTGCCTCCATGTTTCCTCTTGTTTTGGACAACCAAGATTCAATTCGAGAGTTCAGGCTTCGATATTTTTCTTTTTTTTTCTCGTGCAATCCTTTGAAGTGTCGTATCTATGAAATGAGAGATCTGCCTCCAACTGTCCTCTTGTTTTGGACGACCGAGATTCACTTCAGGAGTTCGGGCTTTAGGATATTTTGGATGCATGCATGAATATCTCTTGAAGTAATTTCTTCTAGTTGATGTGGCAACCTCTTGTTACTTCGGGTCTTCGGGACTTCTGTCTGGTCGTTAATCCTTGCACAATTTTTAAAATTTGAATGCACGGGAGCCGCTAATATGAACTGCACATGGGATATCCACTGTTGAAAAATGAACCTGCCTTTTTTCTTGCATTTCAAGATCGAAATGGACTGCTCTAAATGCTGCATTTTGCTCATATTTTTTCCCTGCGCATACAACATACTTCACTAACCTGTCTTTATCAACCATAAGAGGAAAAAAATATAGGAAGGTATGGAGAAAAGGGAGAGACTCGACAGAGGTGTAGACACATGTTTTAACAATAACTATATATGAACCATGACAACTTTATGTGCTAACATTGGCTCCACAAGGGATGACATGCTCCCTATGAACTGCCAGGAACAAGCAACTTCAATGTCTTATCCTAGGGCTATGGGGTCACTTATTTAAATACTAAAAGAAAAATAAAAACTAAAAATCTCTCACATGAGCTTATTTATATACAAGACCCTACTCTAACTAAATTTTACAATAGTCTAGGTGACAACAAACTTCCACCAGAACCACTTATGTAGCTTCCTAACTAAAAAAATTCTTACCCTGGCACTGATTAAAAAGCAATAATAAAATTGTGACAACAAATTAATTACATTCTTTAGATTACCTCCCAATGTTGAAGGTATGACAAAGCTTGAAGAATTCAATACATTGAGGAAATGCGACTCCATGTACTCCCCTATAGGGTCATAAAATAGGTGATAAGACTTATTGGGTTGATAACAAAAAACCTGCTCAGCTTTACAACTGTTCACATATGGTTGAATGTATATTGAAAGTACAGGTGAATGAATGGATGATGCATGATGTTGATCCACTTCCCTTTTATGTTATCTAAAAATATATTCTAGCTGATTGCAAGAAATCTCCTCATGTATATCAATGAATGGACGTTTCTCTTTAACATAATGCTCTCGGTAAAAGTTTTCATTTTCATCAGAAGGATGGATGCTAATGATTTTTTATTCCAAGACAAAAAACACCTCATCATCTTCATCATTGTCTCCATAATGATCAAATAAAGGAGGATTCTCGAATGACATATCAAGAGATATTTTCTACCCAACATGAGAAAAGTGTTCTTCATTGTTAAAAACAGGCTTCCTTTCAAGATTCAATCCAGGAAGAAATATCTTATCATCACCATATGAGTCAAATATAGGCTTCTCATATCTAGGTCTTTTAGAGACATGGCTAAAAAGAGTATCGGTTTCCAAATCAGACTCAATTTCTGCATTTTCCTTATTAAAACAACAAACAAATTTTTCATCTGATGTAGATGAATAGGGAAGAGAAAGATACGATTTATCATCCAAGGCATCTTATTCATTATCACAGCCTTCATAAGAATCAATTATATCCTAAACACAGTCTTTATACTCCTCACAATAGCTATGAAAAGTTAACTCAGAGGAATAAAACTTTTGACAATGAATATTGAAAGCAACATGAAACTCTTTGAGTGAAGAAATGCCAGAAGGTTCAAGAGAATCATACTAAATATGAACATATCTTTGAAGATATTACATAAACAACTTCATATGTATGTCTTCATGTTGGATGTCAAGCTGCTGCATCAAAGCATGAAATTCTAGAACATGCTCAACATGGTTGTCCTTCTCACCCTCATAAAATCTTGGCAGAAAATCTTTCCATTCATCAGTTTGAGGAAGATGATGTGGATAGATAGCTATGGCTTAGAAATTGAGTGGGGAAAACCTCCTGGCTAGGATACCTTGCATATCCATTTAATTTGTCTCAAACCAGTGGAGTCGCCAATATATTTGTGAACAATTGAGTCACCATGGTGAAAGATGAGTATTCAAAACAATGTGTCCAGCTTCAGTTCACCATCTAAAACTTGATTTCTTTATTGTCGTTCTCCGAGGTAATATATCTTAACTTCCATCCCCGACAATGACGCCATTAATGTTAGCACTAAGAGTCACCCTCAGACTGCAAAAGGACAAGCCCAATACCCATCAAAATGTAAATGTATTAAAATGGTTTGAGTAGGTGGATAATCAAGAATTTAAAGAAAGGAAAGGACAACAAACATCATTACAGATCAGTGATGGACAATTGGGCTATTACGTCATAAAAATTCTACTCATTAAAGGAATTTAAGATCCCTATCAGAAAACATATTTGTATAATGATGAAGAGAATAATAAGAGAATAACATAAATATGAATATTCCTTAAGCATGGATCCTTTCTGCACAAAGAATTTAGATGTGTCTGAAAATTAAACAATGATAAATAGGAAAGTTTACAACAGATCCTCTACCGCATCATGAATATATCAATCAAAGGGAAATTTTAATCCTTAAAATCTGCAATATATTCAAACAAGAAGAGGAATAGAATGAAGTACATAGAATTTAGATGTGTTTGAACAGTAAACAATAATATATAGGAAAGCTTACAACAGATCCTCTACCACATAAAAAATCTATCAATCAAAGGCAAATTTTAATCCTTAAAATCATCAATTACATTAAGACAAGATGAAAAATAAAACAGAGAACATAGAAGACAAATCTAATGAAACAACTCATATGAATCTTCGATAACATAAAATTTACAACTACATGCCCCTCTGACTTACAAACTAAGATATACAATCATAAACAGTTCTCAAAACTTCCTCCGATCTTGAGCCCAATGCCCCCTCCTCCAGACATATGATTCATCTGATGTATTTATAATCAAAACAGTCGACATGTCTTGCTGCTTGGGCACCTCCTTTCCAGTTCCATGTGTCTTCTCTTGTCTTTCATGTTCCTTCTATTAGAAGGAAAATCTAGTCAGTATGGGCATGCAGGAGAAAATGTTCTTTGTGGTATTTCAGGCTGAAATTTTTCTGTCTCCTCGGCTAGACCCCCCATGCTTCCACTTAAGGGGGTAGTCAATTTTTCAACCACCAGTCCTTCTTTCATTAACTAATTTATCCTTAGGATCGGGACGAGGCCTTACACCTATCTTGTTTCCATGTGTTTCTCTCAGATTGGGCTGTATATAAGCATGTGATTATGAAATTTTCCAAGGGCGGTTTGGATCCACACTGCTCTAACCCCCGCAATCCATCGCCAACTTCTACGTACCTCCTTAGCTATACTGTGGTTTCGATTGCAGGACTGCTCTAATATTTTAGTGCTTGAGCACTTTTTGTCCCTACAATGAAGTGTGGTCTTCGATCTTATCATAATCCACGATCTAGGAAAACCCAGCTATTGTTACCACGCGCTGCTCTTGGATTTGAGATCAACGATCGAAAATTACTTCGGGATTTTGGGCTTTGGGACTTTTCAATGTATAGCTCTTACAATCCTTCAGAGTGTCATATTTTCAAAGTGAGAGATCTACCTCCATGTGTCCTCTTTTTTTGGATGACCAAGATTCACTTCGAGAGTTTAGGCTTTGAGAGTTTTCTTGTGTTTTCTCGTGCAATCCTCTCAAGTGTCATATCTCTGAAATGAGAGATCTTCCTCCATGTGTCCTATTGTTTTGGATGAACAAGATTTACTTCAGGAGTTGGGGCTTTAGAATATTTTGGATGCAGGCATGAATATCTTCTGAAGTACTTTCTTCCAGTTGATGTGGTAGCCTCTCGTTACTTCAAGACTTCAGGACTTCTGTCTGGTCATTAATCCTTGTGCGATTTTTAAACTATGAATGCACGGGAGATGCTAATTTGAATTGCACATGGGATCTCAACCATTTAAAAATGAACCTACCCTTTTTCTTGTATTTCAAGCCTAAAATGGACTGCTCTGAATATTGCATTTTGCTCATATTTTTTCCCTACACATACAACATACTAGACCAACCCGTATTTATCAACCAGAAGAGGAAAAAAATATAGTAAGGTATGCAGAAAAGGGAGAGACTCGACAGAGGTCTAGACACATGTTTTAACAATAACTATATATGACCCATGACAACTTTATGTGCTAACACGTTGTATTTTCTACTTTGATATATCTATGGTACATTAGTATTTCCTTCTGTCGTATCTATCTTGAATGCAATATATTCTTCTCCTTGCCACCCTGGATTTATTTATGTTGTGCACTGTCTTTATCAATTATTTGTCTATCACTTATTCCTCTAACTACTTATTTTTGTCTTTTTCTTCATTTTTCTACTTTTCTCTTCCTTTTTCTTCTTTTAACTCCTACTATTTACAATATGTACAAGTCTACTTTCTTCGCTGAAACTATTGAGGGCTAGTGGGTCAACTGTCCCTATATAGTTTCAGTTGACTACCATTCACTAGTCCTTGAACTTCCTTTCCCACTAAATCCTACAACTGTACAACACCTCCATATGTGACATAATTTATCTGATATGGTCCTATCCAATGCATTCTAAGCTTCCCTGGATGCTGTAGATATTTACTTTCATAAAGGAGAACCAGATCTCCAATTTTGAAGTTCTTCTTCTTAATGTGTCTGTCATGCCATGGTTTATCCTTTTCTTTCTGTACCTCCTATTGGAAACCTACCATGATTGTTTCTTATTATAATTCCATCAATTGAGTTAATATTTCCTGTATTGCACACCTTTTTGTCATTTTTGTAATAGCTGCAATGCACAAACTTGGTATCAAATAATCTAAGGGAACTACTGCTTCCTATCCATACACTAATCTAAAGGGTGTCTTCCTTGTTAACGTTTTGCGTGTAGTCTTGTAATCCCATACTACTGTTGGTACCTTCAAATCCAATCATGTCTGTTTACATTACAAATATTGTTTAATTTATTCTCCAAAATCTTATTGAAGGCTTCCATTGTTCCATTTTCTTGAGGATGATAAGGAGTGATTTTCTGATGATATATCTCAAATTATTACATCATTTCCGCAATTTTACCATTGATGAAGTGAGTCCCCTGGTCACTCATCAATATTATTTGACATCCAAACCTTGTCACTACATGTTCAAATAGAAAGCGTGTTGAATTCTCTGCATTGCAATCCTTTACTATTGTTATCTCATCCCATCTAGTTAAGTATTTCATCATTGTAATAATATATCTTGCTCCTGATATTCTTGCTGGTGAATTAATTGGACCTACACAATTTATTTCCCACTTATCAAATACTTGTAAGTTCACTTGAGGTATTAATGTAATCTCATCCCTCCTCGATGGGTACACATCACACTTTTGACAATATTCTTTTGAATCCTTGTGAATTGTTGGCCATGATAATCCTATGTGCAATACCTTATGCACAGTAGCTTTCCCTACATAGTGTCCTCCAATAATCCCTTCATGCACCTCTACTAAAATGATAGGCCTTTAATTCTCCATCACACATCTTCTTAATATGTTATCTACTCCAAGTTTGTATAAATGATTTGTAATTAACTGATAATATTCAGCTCTGACCACCAAATGTTTCCTCTGCATAGTAGTAAATTCTCTTGGTGCAAATCCTCTACTCAAAAACTCAATAATGTTAGAAAAATACTCATCAACTATATGTACTGAAAAAAAATGTGCATCTGGAAAGTTCTCTTCCAAGTTACAAGGTTCTTCTCCATTAGTTATCCTGGATAAGTGATCTGGTCCTGCATTCAATATTCCAGGCTTCACCAAAACTTCAAAATCAAATTATTAGAACAACAATATCCAAAAGAAAATCCTTCCCCCCAACATTGTCTTATTGAATAAATATCTCAGATATTAATGATCTATAAACATATTGAAATGTTTCCCTAACAAGTAATGTTTGTATTTCTTCAAAAGTATACACCATAGATAATCCTTCTCTTTCTTTAGTGTTATAGTTTTATTTTGAATATGATAAGTTTCTACTGGAAAATGAAATAGGGTGATCTATATCACCTTCTCCTGGTTGTGTCAATACTTCTCCCAATGATATTATAGATGCATCCACATGCACATGAATTTTTTTTTCCCAGTCTGGATACACTAAAATCGACGCAGTAACCAGCTTCTCCTTCAAAATATCCAAACTTTGTTGTCATTCATCATTCCACTGATACTTAGTGTTTTTCTTCAAAAACTTATCCATTGGCATAGTAATCTGTGCATATCCCCTTATGATGTTTCTATAATATCCTGTATGAACCAATGTACTCTTCAACTAGTGCACATACTTTGGTGGTGGTAAGTTAACTATGAAAAAAAATTTAGCAGGATCAACCAACAAACCCTATTTACACACCACATGCCCTAACAAAATACCAAAAGGTGCGTTGAAAATACATGTATTAATATTCAATGATATCTTACACTGTCTGCATCTGTCTAACATTAATCTTAGTACTGCAACATGGTCCTTCAGTAAGCTAAACACTATCCAATCGTCCAAGTAAACCTCCAAAAACTTATGAATAAAGTCCTTAAAAGCTGCTACTACTACTCTTAAAAAATGGTTGGTGCATTCTTTATCCCAAATGGAATTACTGTATAATGAAATGATCCCCATTATGTAGAAAATGTAGTCTTATGTATTCCTTCTAGAGAAATACTTATTTGGTGATATCCTGAAAACCCATCTATAAAATAATAAGGTTCTTGACCTCCTACATTCTCCAAAACTTCGTATGTAAATGGGGTAGGAAAAGGATCATGTAGGAAAGGATCATTCAATTTTCTCAAATATACAAAAATATTGATCCCTCCTTGATTATTTTCTTGCATCACCATAGGAATGATCCATTTTGATTCTTCCATAGGTTCTATGACACCATCTTCCAACATTTTGTTAATTTATGCCTTCACTTTCTCTTTGTATATTGGATTCAATATGTAAGGTATATCTCTTATAGGTATGGCATCTGGCTTCAATGGGATATTCAACTCTCCTAGTTCTCCTACTAATGCTTTCATTTCTAATAATTTCACTGGGAATAAGTCATTATATTCGCGCAGTAATTTCGGAATTCTTTCTACTATTTGATTATCCCAATAATCTCCAATGTTTGAGTTTTCTACAGTTCCAATATTTACCTTCTTGATATTTAATGGTAGAGCATAATATTTTGAATCGAGCTTTGGACCTTCTATTTCCCTTTATCCTTCAACTTATGAGACCTAGATATTGCACGGGTTATCCTATGTTGGATCTTCTTCTTCTGTGACATGGTAACAATGTAGCAATTGTTTCATTGTCTTTCTTCTTCTTCTGATATGTTGGGATTATTTCAAATTCTGTTTCTTCAAATATTTTGTCTCTTACCACCTTCAATGCTATATCTATCTCTGGACTTTCATGATCAAAGGAAAATGTAATTACAAAATTCTTCTGTATCTCTTCTCAGTTTGTAGTTTCTCTGCATTGTTCATGTTCATTGTACCATTTCTTTGGAATTCCTTCTAATGTGTGAATAAAATTATATGGCCATTCTTCTGGTGGTACTAATATCAATTGAACCATGCACCTATCCACATGTTATTTAGGTTGTCCAATTCCATTTTATTTATCCTGATATCTATGCTCATGCTCTGTGTTGAATTTGATGTCCAGTAACCTTTTTCATTGAAACCAATTGTTGATATTCTCCTTGTGTGTACCCCACCAATGGGAAGGTGTATCTTTCAAAGAAATATCTAATACTGGTAATATCTGAATTTCTACTACTTCTAATTCAAACTTCATCAAAAAATATTCTAAGTCATTCAGACCATAAAACGTAGGAGACTCTCTTACCTCTGGATAATTCATGTAGTTGTTGCCACCATTTTTTGAGTCCTATGTTAGATTATGAAGCATAGGAACTAATACTCCTCCAACTAAGCATGCTATCTGTAGTTGGGTTGATATAATATTCTTCACGTGCGATAGTTTTGTATAGTTGATTCACATCTTCTGTAAGAATATTATCTTTTACAGGCTCCACATACCTTCCTCCTTTTGAGGGTTCCAATGGAGAAATAACTCTTTATTCTCCAAATTCAAACATCATCTTCCTTGTATTCAAATTGATAATAGCATGGTTATCAAAATCCCAATCCAAACCCAAAAAACATAGATATGGAGAAGTATTATCTACTATGTCAATGATTTCAAAGTCTTCCATTGTGCACACACCATCTAGATCTACTGGAATTCCTTTCAATTTTACATTTGGCACGACTCTATGTTGATTTGATAGTTCAATTGAATAGGTGAATACCCCAGTTGAGGTTCTTTGATAGCTTCCCAGGTCTTCTTTGGCAGAACATTGACTTAAGATCCCAAGTCTAGTATGATATCCCCCATATTTAAGTCTCATATGTTTGCATTCAACCTGAATTCTCTACTTGTTCTCCTATTCTTCCGCATTTGATTCATTGTATTTACCCCTTCTTCCCCAGGATGAATTTTTTCAAACATATTTTTCAATATTTGTAAATAGTTTCTATCATTCAACAACTTTACACAAGATCCAAAAAAGTTTCTTAATTTACCTACTTTCTATGATGAATGTTCTTTGTTGGTTTGATAAAAAAATGGAGGCATTTCATACACTGGTATCTCATATACTGTCTTTGTTCATGATTTAGACACAATGTTTTCCTTCGAATTCTCCTTCCTATCCTCCTTAAATATCTCCTTTTCTTTGCACACATCAAACTTTTGTTCAGGCATTGTATTCTTCCTGACCCACTAGTACTAATCTTGATCCTTCTTGGTTGCATATTCTCCTGTCTTGGCTCTTCCTCTAGTAGCTATGTTGATCTTCTTACAATTCTCTTCTATGTTTTCCACTGGAATCCATTGGATATTCTAGTTTCTCTGGTTCCTATTGTCTTGTATCTTCACCAAAAGCGATGGACAATCTTCTATCTCATGGTCTACTGCATGACAATACATACATGTCACATTTGGTTGTGGATAGTCCCTGGAATAATTTCCAAGTTTCTCATAGTTGTGACACATTATCAGTCCTCGACCTCCTCCAAAGCCTCTAACCTTTTGGCCTCCTCCTTTGAATCCTCCTCTGTTTCCTTGATTATCTCTATGCAATGTATTATACTGTGGTCCTTGATTATATTGTGGTTACACATTATTGTACTTTGGTGTTGCTACACACTATTGTGTGGGATTATACTATTTTTTCCCTTGAAACTACTGTGCATTATACTATGGCTGTGGTTGAAATTGATGCGCAGGATTATACAATGGTTTATGCACATTGTTATATTGTGGATGTTGCAAAATTTTTCCTATTATATGTTCATCTTGCACCATGTATGTATCTGAAATCCACTCTTTCATCATCTCCAAAGTTATGTAGTCCTTTTCTTTGTGTCCAACCGACTTGTAAAAATTACAAAATGTGCTCTTTGTTATTGTGTGATACTTCTGCATTAGGGGGAAATGATAGGGATCATTCCCATGTGTATTAAAAATATCACAACATGGTCCTCCTAAAGATAAAGGGTTTGGCATACCTGCTCCAATATATTTCGCAAATGTTGGACATTCATTCTTATGATGGCCTTCTGTCCTACACATTGTACACCATAAATATTCTTTTTTCTCTTTTCCTTTATTCTGATTCAGCTGGAATGTTAAGTTCTTAAGATCTTTTCTCAACTCTTCCACAACTGTATCTGTATGCTTGTACTAGTTTTCCTCTAACTGTAAGGCTTCTTGCAGAGCCTCCGCCTGGCTCTAACATTTATGTTGTATCAAAGGATACTTCAAGTGTGGAAACAAAGAATTCAAAAAAAAAATTATATGTTTCATATCAGTAATAGGGTATTTTAACTTATCTTTTAGTCTCTTGAACTTCTGGTCCACTTCCCATATTGATTCTCATGTTTTTTTATTAATCTCTATAATCTTGTTCATAAACTAATCCTCTGATCTTGGCTTCTGAAATTCATTGATCAACTTATTTTTTACTTCTGTGAAAGTTGTATGAACTCATGTTGGGTTATTTACTGCAATACCCATGTACCATTCTAATGCGCAGTCTCTGAATGTAGTTGCTAGCTACACAACCTTATTATCTTATTTTGTAATCTTCTTGGCTTCCCAAATATTTTCACAATGAAAATATGCTTCTCTAGGTCCTTCGACCCTTCTCTATGGAACTCAGGTAACCTAATAGTGGGATATTGACTTTCCATTGTATAGTTTTTTGTACTACCACCTTTGCGTGGTGTAGAAACTTGACTCTTTCTATTTGAATTACTTCTACTTGAATTGGACGCTCATCCAAAAATTCTTCTTCCACTAATCACTTGCTGGTTAACTAGTTTTTCTTCTTCAGATGTCTTAGTCACACATGGGGTTGTGGGTTCCACACTAATTCAGATATGGAATGGAGAGACTTCTCTTGCATCAGACCCATGACCTATGGTTTTCCTCTCATATGTGGTGCACAAGATATCCTCAATTTTCCTCGTAGCACAAAGATCCTCTACCACTTCCTCATCAATGTCCAATCCCTCTTTCTTGACTACTTCCCTCTTCTTGCTATTCATATCATACTGGTAGGGTCATCCGCTACATGTCACACCTGCTTTCCTTATGATTTCCCTAGTTTGTTCATCATCCATCATGACAGGGTCCATTACTTCCTTCTTCTGGATACTCTCCAGAGCTTTCTCCATATCTCAAATCTTCCTTAGTGCTTCCCCCAACTCCCCCATGTGTGTAGAGTGGTATAGTTGTATGATTCCATGGTCATCACACCTTTATCATACAATAATATCTTTATGGATGGGTAAAGAGATGTAATGTACCTTCCTTCAGGTCCCTTCCATAAATCCTTCTCTGTAGCAGTAACTTTGTTATGTCTGTTGAAAATTCAGTAATAAACCCCACAGTAATACTATCCAACCAAAAATCCTTTGTGAGCGTGAATTTATTATTAACCCTTTCCAATCATGTGATGTTCTCAGTAGTCCATTATACTAGCCTAATCCGATTATTCGGATGGGTATCCTTCAACATCAATAACCATTGTTGTAATAACTCTGGAAAGTAACAAAAATATTCTTCATGCAAATTAGTAAACACATACCTCTATAGGTACTGGTGCGGTGTATATCTGGTACCCTTATTATCTTTCTGTGTGAACTCTAGTTGCTTTTCCTCCAACCATATTTCAATATCTTTCTTTGTAAGATTTCATGGCCTGAACATCCCTTTTTACCACTGCATATTCTTCACCAAAACCCCTTCCAGGTTGTCCTTTTGAGATCCAACCGACAAAAAAACCATTTGTTGGATGTATGGGATGACCTGGGTTATACCTTTGTTCTCCAACAAAACCCTTTTCACCATCATCCCTTGTGGTAAATCAGAATGCTACACCACACATAGAGTGCACAACACAGCCTTACCCGAGATGGCTTATGGGTGAATATAGGACATAGATGTTTGTAGTCATGGAAGGGGTTTGGGATGTTATTTTTACTTCTACTTCTATTTTAAATTATATTCTATCATAAAATCCATCAAATCTAATATTGTATCCTTTCAATAGCATCTTTTCTTCTAGTGTGTGTTTTAAATAAACCCATTCATTCATCTAACCATTCATTTATAATTGCATAAGAAAAAAAATCATTCAGACACATTGCAACACAAGATTTTACCGTGGTTCACCCCCCCCCTTGGCTACATCCACAAATATCTTCTACTTTATTCATTCTTCTTCAAAATTAGAATTGCATACATTACATCAGCATTTTAATATTGGTGCATGTGATCCTGACCAATGTTGCACCAAGCTCCATAGCTTGGAACCTGAACCTCTGTTGCAACTCAAAAAGGACTTCATCTGAGCTCCATAGCTCTCGACAATACTCAAACTTAGGTTCAGACTCAAAAGGATTATTTTCACTATCAAAAAGGGATACTTCAATCTACCTCATACATATTCTATTTATACTACAAAATGTGGGTTAAAACCCTTACATTATGACTTGAAAAACCCAAATCCTAAGAAGACTCAACTTGTCCATTTTCCAACTGCCTTCCGTGTGGTTGGTCTTCATCATTGCTTTGACTCTGCACTGATCTTCCTTCTTTCTCGACATGTTTCTTCCTTTTCCCTTCTGTCGCACTGGTATTCCTTCTTTCTTATCATGTGCTACTTCCTTTGGTCCATTCTTCCTCTCCTACTGCACTTAACTCCCAAAATTTCCCGCTCCAACAATAGCGACAATAGTTGAAGGAGTTATTGTACAAATATCATCATTTCTATACTAGATAGGGGTACCAATATTGTAGTTAATTTTACTATGGAAGACCAACTGTAGGTTGATCCATGAAAATAAGTTGATCGATCATTTCATGTTCGTATGAAGTATTTAGTCAATATAGAATTCCCTAGTATTTACAAAGGATCACTAATAAATAGGAGATAAGAGGAATTCAACAAAGCGATACTTGGGGTCTTATCATCAAGGAAAACCTCTATTTTGCATATGATATCCTATTATATAGGTTCAAATAACATGTAGGCCTTCATCTCTTCAAAGTATCCCATTATGATCTAATCATGATTCTTTGAATCGATTTTCTTCCTTCTATCATTTTGAATATGATCCCACACTATGCATCCAAAGGTTCAAATATGTCCAACTGAGGTTTTTCTTCCTCTTGGAATTTTTTTGACTCCAGTACCATCCCATACAACTTTAGTCAGAATTATATTTAACAAATAGTTTGAGCAATATACAACTTATACTCAAAATTTACTTGATAGACCTTTGGCCTGAAGCACAAAACATGCCATTTCCACCAAATTCCAATTCTTTCTTTCATTAATGTCATTCTACTAAGGTGTGTAAGGTACAAATTTGTTCCAAGAGATACATTTCCATAAGAAGCACCTTTCAAATTCCTTACCTACATATTCTCCTCCATTATCTAATCTTAAACATTTCAGTGGTTAACTACATTGGTTTTTAGCCAATTCCCAAAATTCCTTGAACTTTTCAAAGATATAAATATCATTCCTAAATAAATACACCAAAGTGTACTTGGAAAAGTCATTAATGGAGGTAAAATACCTTGCATTATCTAATCATGGTTTTCTCAAGGATTAAAAATCACTATGGAAAAGTTATAGTTGAGTCTTTGGTCTCCAAGCTTTCGTTATTTCAAAGCCATCCCGATGCCAGTTTTTAAGAATACATCCTTGACATACTCCATCTGGAGGAAAAAACTTAGGTAGTCTAGTAACCGTGTTTTGTTTCACCACCAATGATTGTTGAGCCTCCTTTTTTTCACCTCCAATTTCCTTAGCTTGTCACATATCCTAACCTATTTTTCCTCATACATATGCACTCTTCGCCTATTTTCCTGAAAATACATTTCTTTAGCCATTATTATGTACATATGAGGTAACTTATTCTTAATCATGATTTATGATGATTTATTGATGATTTGGATTGAATATTTGGTGTTTAAATACCTCTAATTACTTTCAATGATCTAAGAAGACTTTATGACAACAACTTTTATTCATCCGATACCTATTTTTGGCATCCATCTGGTAGTCAGCTTGTCTGGTATCTATCCTTGCGCTCGTCCAATACTAATAATCATCCCATCTGGTACCAATTTATATGATTGTGTACGTTCGATACCGATTTATGTGACTATGTGCGTCTGGTACTAGTCTGGTGCTCCAGTTGTACACGTCCGTTACTTGTTCCATATTTGCAGGCTTGGATATTTGAACAAGGTTATTCTCGATGGCTCCAAGGCATTTTTTGTTTCAAACATTCTTCGTTCATTGAAAACCAC
>JASDQU010306531.1:33309-47937 GCA_032191745.1 Picea mariana | reverse complement strand
AGCGCTCGCGCACTTTCTATCCCTGCAATGAAGTGTGGTCTTCGATCTTATCATAATCCACGATCTAGGAAAACCCAGCTATTGTTACCACGCATTTCTCTTGGATTTGAGATCAACGATCGAAAATTACTTTGGGATTTTTGGCTTTGGGACTTTTCAATGTATAGCTCTTACAATCCTTCAGAGTGTCGTATTTTCAAAGTGAGATATCTACCTCCATGTGTCCTCTTGTTTTGGATGACCAAGATTCACTTCGGGAGTTCAGGCTTTGAGATTTTTCTTCTGTTTGCTCGTGCAATCCTCTCAAGTGTCGTATCTCTGAAATGAGAGATCTGCCTCCATGTGTCCTATTGTTTTGGATGAACGAGATTTACTTCAGGATTTGGGGCTTTAGAATATTTTGGATGCAGGCATGAATATCTTCTGAAGTACTTTCTTCCGGTTGACGTGGCAGCCTCTCGTTACTTCAGGACTTCGGGACTTCTGTCTGGTCATTAATCCTTGTGCGATTTTTAAACTATGAATGCACGGGCGCTGCTAATTTGAATTGCACATGGGATCTCAACCATTTAAAAATGAACCTACCCTTTTGCTTGTATTTCAAGCCTGAAATGGACTGCTCTGAATACTACATTTTGCTCATATTTTTTCCCTACACATACAACATACTAGACTGGCCTGTCTTTATCAACCAGAAGAGGAAAAAAATTTAGTAAGGTATGCAGAAAAGGGAGAGACTCAACAGAGGTCTAGACACATGTTTTAACAATACCTATATATGACCCATGACAACTTTATGTGCTAACACATTGTATTTTCTACTTTGATATATCTCTGGCACATTGGTATTTCCTTCTGTCGTATCTATCTTGAATGCAATATATTCTTCTCCTTGCCACCCTAGCTTTATTTATGTTGTGCACTGTCATTATCAATTATTTGTCTATCACTTATTCCTCTAACTACTTATTTTTGTCTTTTTCTTCATTTTTCTACTTTTCTCTTCCTTTTTCTTCTTTTAACTCCTACTATTTACAATATGTACAAGTCTACTTGCTTTGTTGCAACTATTGAGGGCTAGTGGGTCAACTGTCCCTATATAGTTTCAGTCGACTACCATTCACTAGTCCTTGAACTTCCTTTCCCGCTAAATCCTACAACTGTACAACACCTTCATCTGTGACATAATTTATCTGATATGGTCCTAGCCAATGCATTCTAAGCTTCCCTGGATGCTGTAGATATTTACTTTCATAAAGGAGAACCAGATCTCCAATTTTGAAGTTCTTCTTCTTAATGTGTTTGTCATGCCATGGTTTATCCTTTTCTTTCTGTACCTCCTATTGGAAACCTACCATGATTATTTCTTATTATAATTCCATCAATTGAGTCAATATTTCCTGTATTGCACACCTTTTTGTCATTTTTGTAATAGCTGCAATGCGCAAACTTGGTATCAAATAATCTAAGGGAACTACTGCTTCCTGTCCATACACTAATCTAAAGGGTGTCTTCCTTGTTAATGTTTTGCGTGTAGTCTTGTAAACCCATACTACTGTTGGTACCTTCAAATCCAATCATGTCTATTTACATTACAAATATTGTTTAATTTATTCTCCAAAATCTTATTGAAGGCTTCCATTGTTCCATTTTCTTGAGGATGATAAGGAGTGATTTTCTGATGATATATCTCAAATTATTACATCATTTACACAATTGTACCATTGATGAAGTGAGTCCCCTGGTCACTCATCAATATTCTTGGATATCCAAACCTTGTCACTACATGTTCAAATAGAAAGCGTGTTGCATTCTCTACATTGCAATCCTTTACTATTGTTATCTCATCCCATCTAGTTAAGTATTTCATCATTGTAATAATATATCTTGCTCCTGATATTCTCGCTGGTGGATTAATTGGACCTACACAATTTATTTCCCACTTATCAAATCCTTGTAAGTTCACTTGAGGTATTAATGTAATCTCATCCCTCCTCGATGGGTTCCCAACTCTTTGACACACATCACACTTTTGACAATATTCTTTTGAATCCTTGTGAATTGTTGGCCATGATAATCCTATGTGCAATACCTTATGCACAGTAGCTTTTCCTACATAGTGTCCTCCAACAATACCTTCATGCACCTCTACTAAAATGATAGGCCTTTAATTCTCCATCACACATCTTCTTAATATGTTATCTACTCCAGGTTTGTATAAATGATTTGTAATTAACTGATAATAATTAGCTCTGACCACCAAATGTTTCTTCTGCATAGTAGTAAATTCTCTTGGTGCAAATCCTCTACTCAAAAACTCAATAATGTCAGCAAAATACTCATCAACTATATGTACTGAAAAAAATGTGCATCTGGAAAGTTCTCTTCCAAGTTACGAGGTTCTTCTCCATTAGTTATCCTGGATAGTTGATCTGGTCCTGCATTCAATATTCCAGGCTTCACCAAAACTTCAAAATCAAATTCTTAGAACAACAATATCCAAAAGAATATCCTTCCCCCCAACATTGTCTTATTGAATAAATATCTCAGATATTAATGATCTATAAACATATTGAAATGTTTCCCTAACAAGTAATGTTTGTATTTCTTCAAAAGTATACACCATAGCTAATCCTTCTCTTTCTTTAGTGTTATAGTTTTGTTTTGAATATGATAAGTTTCTACTGGAAAATGAAATAGGGTGATCTATATCACCTTCTTCTGGTTGTGTCAATACTTCTCCCAATGATATTGTAGATGCATCCACATGCACATGAAATTTTTTTTCCCAGTCTGGATACACTAAAATCGACGCAGTAACCATCTTCTCCATCAAAATATCCAAACTTTGTTGTCATTCATCATTCCACTGATACTTAGTGTTTTTCTTCAAAAAATTATACATTGGCATAGTAATCTATGCATATCCCCTTATGATGTTTCTATAATATCCTGTATGACCCAATGTACTCTTCAACTAGTGCACATACTTTGGTGGTGGTAAGTTAACTATGACAAAAAATTTAGCAGGATCAACCAACAAACCCTGTTTACACACCACATGCCCTAACAAAATACCAAAAGGTGCGTTGAAAATACATTTCTTAATATTCAATGATATCTTACACTGTCTGCATCTGTCTAACATTAATCTTAGTACTGCAACATGGTCCTTCAGTAAGCTAAACACTATCCAATCGTCCAAGTAAACCTCCAAAAACTTATGAATAAAGTCCTTAAAAGCTGCTACTACTACTCTTAAATAATGGTTGGTGCATTCTTTATCCCAAATGGCATTACTGTATAATGAAATGATCCCCATTATGTAGAAAATGTAGTCTTATGTATTCCTTCTAGGGAAATACTTATTTGGTGATATCCTGAAAACCCATCTATAAAATAATAAGGTTCTTGACCTCCTACATTCTTCAAAACTTCGTATGTAAATGGGGTAGGAAAAGGATCATGTAGGAAAGGATCATTCAATTTTCTCAAATATACAAAAATATTGATCCCTCCTTGATTATTTTCTTGCATCACCATAGGACTGATCCATTTTGATTCTTCCATAGGTTCTATGACACCATCTTCCAACATCTTGTTAATTTATGCCTTCACTTTCCCTTTGTATATTGGATTCAATATGTAAGGTATATCTCTTATAGGTATGGCATCTGGCTTCAATGGGATATTCAACTCTCCTAGTTCTCCTACTAATCCTTTCATTTCTAAGAATTTCGCTGGGAATAAGTCATTATATTCGCGCAGTAATTTCGTAATTCTTTCTGCTATTTGATTATCCCAATAATCTCCAATGTTTGAGTTTTCTACAGTTACAATATTTACCTTCTTGATATTTAATGGTAGAGCATAATCTTTTGAATCGAGATTTGGACCTTCTATTTCCCTTTATCCTTCAACTTATGAAACCTAGATATTGCATGGGTTATCCTCTGTTGGATCTTCTTCTTCTGTGACATGATAACAATGTAGCAATTGTTTCACTGTCTTTCTTCTTCTTCTGATATGTTGGGATTATTTCAAATTCTAGTTCTTCAAATATTTTGTCTCTTACCACCTTCAACACTATATCTATCTCTGGACTTTCATGATCAAAGAAAAACGTAATTACAAAATTCTTCTGTATCTCTTCTCAGTTTGTAGTTTCTCTGCATTGTTCATGTTCTTTGTACCATTTCTTTGGAATTCCTTCTAATGTGTGAATAAAATTATGTGGCCATTCTTCTAGTGGTACTAATATCAATTGAACCATGCACCTATCCACATGTTATTTAGGTTTTCTGATTCCATTTTATTTATCCTGATATCTATGCTCATGCTTTGTGTTGAATTTGATGTCCAGTAACCTTTTTCATTGAAACCAATTGTTGATATTCTCCTTGTGTGTACCCCACCAATGGGAAGGTGTATATTTCAAAGAAATATCTAATACTGGTAATATCTGAATTTCTACTACTTCTAATTCAAACTTCATCAAAAAATTTCTAAGTCATTCAGACCATAAAATGTAGGAGACTCTCTTACCTCTGGATAATTCATGTAGTTGTTGCCACCATTTTTCGAGTCCTATGTTAGATTCTGAAGCACAAGAACTAATACTCCTCCAACTGAGCATGCTACTTGCAGTTGGGTTGATATAATATTCTTCACGTGCGATAGTTCTGTATAGTTGATTCACATCTTCTGTAAGAATATTATCTTTTACAGGCTCCACATACCTTCCTCCTTTTGAGGTTTCCAATGGAGAAATAACTCTTTATTCTCCAAATTCAAATATCATCTTCCTTGTATTCAAATTGATAATAGCATGGTTATCAAAATCACAATCCAAACCCAAAAAACATAGATATGGAGAAGTATTATCTACTATGTCAATGATTTCAAAGTCTTCCATTGTGCACACACCATCTAGATCTACTGGAATTCCTTTCAATTTTCCAATTGGCACGACTCTATGTTGATTTGATAGTTCAATTGAATAGGTGAATACCCCAGTTGAGGTTCTTCGATAGCTTCCCAGGTCTTCTTTGGCAGAACATTGACTTAAGATCCCAAGTCTAGTATGATATCCCCCATATTTAAGTGTCATATGTTTGCATTCAACCTGAATTCTCTACTTGTTCTCCTATTCTTCCGCATTTGATTCATTGTATTTACCCCTTCTTCCCCAGGATGACTTTTTTCTAACATATTTTTCAATATTTGTAAATAGTTTCTATCATTCAACAACTTTACACGAGATCCAAAAAAGTTTCTTAATTTACTTACTTTCTATGACAACTGTTCTTTGTTGGTCTGATAAAAAAGTGGAGGCATTTCATACACTGCTATCTCATATACTGTCTTTGTTCATGAATTAGACACAATGTTTCCCTTCGAATTCTCCTTCCTATCCTCCTTAAATATCTCCTTTTCTTTGCACACATCAAACTTTTGTTCAGGCATTGTATTCTTCCTGACCCACTAGTACTGATCTTGATCCTTCTTGGTTGCATATTCCCCTATCTTGGCTCTTCCTCTAGTAGCTATGTTGATCTTCTTACAATTCTCTTCTATGTTTTCCACTGGAATCCATTGGATATTCTGGTTGCTCTGGTTCCTCTTGTCTTGTATCTTCACCAAAAGCGATGGACAATCTTCTGTCTCATGGTCTACTGCATGAAAATACATATCTGTATCCTTTGATACTATAAGGCTTCTTGCAGAGCCTCTGCCTGGCTCTAACATTTATGTTGTATCAAAGGATACTTCAAGTGTGGAAACAAAGAATTCAAAAAAAAAATTATATGTTTCATATCAGTAATAGGGTATTTTAACTTATCTTTTAGTCTCTTGAACTTCTGGTCCACTTCCCATATTGATTCTCATGTTTTTTTCTTAATCTCTATAATCTTGTTCATAAACTAATCCTCTGATCTTGGCTTCTGAAATTCATTGATCAACTTATTTTTTACTTCTGTGAAAGTTGTATGAACTCATGTTGGATTATTTACTGTAATACCCATGTACCAGTCTAATGCGCGGTCTCTGAATGTAGTTGCTAGCTACACAACCTTATTATCTTATTTTGTAATCTTCTTGGCTTCCCAAATATTTTCACAATGAAAATATGCTTCTCTAGGTCCTTCGACCCTTCTCTATGGAACTCAGGTAACCTAATAGTGGGATATTGACTTTCCATTGTATATTTTTTTGTACTACCACCTTTGCGTGGTGTAGAAACTTGACTCTTTCTTTTTGAATTACTTCTACTTGAATTGGATGCTCATCCAAAAATTCTTCTTCCACTAATCAATTGCTGGTTAACTAGTTTTTCTTCTTCAGATGTCTTAGTCGCAGATGGGGTTGTGGGTTCCACACTAATTCAGATATGGAATGGAGAGGCTTCTCTTGCATCAGACCTATGACCTATGGTTTTCCTCTCATATGTGGTGCACAAGATATCCTCAATTTTCCTCGTAGCACAAAGATCCTCTACCACTTCCTCATCAATGTCCAATCCCTCTTGCTTGACTACTTCCCTCTTCTTGCTATTCATATTATACTGGTAGGGTCATCCACTGCATGTCACACTTGCTTTCCTTATGATTTCCCTAGTTTGTTCATCATCAATCATGACGGGGTCCATTACTTCCTTCTTCTGGATACTCTCCAGAGCTTTCTCCATATCTCAAATCTTCCTTAGTGCTTCCCCCAACTCCCCCATGTGAACAGAGTGGTATAGTTGTATGATTCCATGGTCATCACACCTTTATCATACAATAATATCTTTATGGATGGGTAACGAGATGTAATGTACCTTCCTTTGGGTCCCTTCCATAAATCCTTCTCTGTAGTAGTAACTTTGTTATGTCTATTGAAAATTCAGTAATAAACCCCACAGTAATACTATCCAACCAAAAATCCTTTGCGAGTGTGAATTTATTATTAACCCTTTCCAATCATGTGATGTTCTCAGTAGTCCATTATACTGGCCTAATCCGATTATTCGGATGGGTATCCTTCAACATCAATAACCATTGTTGTAATAACTCTGGAGAGTAACAAAAATATTCTTCATGCAAATTAGTAAACACATACCTCTACAGGTACTGGTGCGGTGTATATCTAGTACCCTTATTATCTTTCTGTGTGAACTCTAGTTGTGTTTCCTCCAACCATATTTCAATATCTTTCTTTGTAATATTTCATGGCTTGAACATCCCTTTTTACCACCGCATATTCTTCACCAAAAACCCTTCTAGGTTGTCCTTTTGAGATCCAATCGACAAAAAAACCATTTGTTGGATGTATGGGATGACCTAGGTTGTACCTTTGTTCTCCAACAAAACCCTTTTCACCATCGTCCCTTCTGGTAAATCAGAATGCTACACCACACATAGAGTGCACAACGCAGCCTTACCTGAGATGGCTTATGGGTGAATATAGGACATAGATGTTTGTATTCATGGAAGGGGTTTGGGATGTTATTTTTACTTCTACTTCTATTTTAAATTATATTCTATCATAAAATCCATCAAATCTAATATTTTATCCATTCAATAACATCTATTCTTCTAGTGTGTGTTTTAAATAAACCCATTCATTCATCTAACCATTCATTTATAATTGCATAAACAAAAAATCATTCAGACACATTGCAACACAAGATTTTACCGTGGTTCACCCCCCCTTTGGCTACATCCACAAATATCTTCTACTTTATTCATTCTTCTTCAAAATTAGCATTGCGTGCATTACATCAACATTTTAATATTGGTGCATGTGAGCCTGACCAATGTTGCACCAAGCTCCATAGCTTGCAACCTGAACCTCTGTTGCAACTCAAAAAGGAATCCATCTGAGCTGCATAGCTCTCGACAATACTCAAACTTAGGTTCAGACTCAAAAGGATTATTTTCACTATCAAAAAGGGATACTTCAATCTACCTCATACATATTCTATTTATACTACAAAATGTGGGTTAAAACCCTTACATTATGACTTGAAAAACCCTAATCCTAAGAAGACTCAACTTGTCCATTTTCCAACTGCCTTCCGTGTGGTTGGTCTTCATCATTGCTTTGACTCTGCACTGATCTTCCTTCTTTCTCGACATGTTTCTTCCTTTTCCCTTCTATCGCACTGGTATTCCTTCTTTCTTAGCATGTGCTACTTCCTTTGGTCCATTCTTCCTCTCCTACTGCACTTAACTCCCAAAATTTCCCGCTCCAACAATAGCCACAATAGTTGAAGGAGTTCTTGTACAAATATCATCATTTCAATACTAGATAGGGGTACCAATATTGTAGTTAATTTTACTATGGAAGACCAACTGTCGGTTGATCCATGAAAATAAGTTGATCAATCATTTCATGTTCGTATGAAGTATTTAGTCAATATAGAATTCCCTAGTATTTACAAAGGATCACTAATAAATAGGAGATAAGAGGAATTCAACAAAGCGATACTTGGGTCTTATCATCAAGGAAAACCTCTATTTTGCATATGATATCCTATTATATAGGTTCAAATAACATGCAGGCCTTCATCTCTTCAAAGTATCCCATTATGATCTAATCATGATTCTTTGAATCCATTTTCTTCCTTCTATCATTTTGAATATGATCCCACACTATGCATCCAAAGGTTCAAATATGCCCAACTGAGGTTTTTCTTCCTCTTGGAATTTTTTTGACTCCAGTACCATCCCATACAACTTTAGTCAGAATTATATTTAACAAATAGTTTGAGCAATATACAACTTATACTCAAAATTTACTTGATAGACCTTTGGCCCGAAGCACAAAACATGCCATTTCCACCAAATTCCAATTCTTTCTTTCAATAATGTCATTCTACTAAGGTGTGTAAGGTACAAATTTGTTCCAAGAGATACATTTCTATAAGAATCACCTTTCAAATTCCTTACCTACATATTCTCCTCCATTATCTGATCTTAAACATTTCAGTGGTTAACTACATTGGTTTTTAGCCAATGCCCAAAATTCCTTGAACTTTTCAAAGATATAAATATCATTCCTAAATAAATACACCAAAGTGTACTTGGAAAAGTCATTAATGGAGGTAAACTACCTTGCATTATCTAATCATGGTTTTCTCAAGGATTAAAAATCACTATGGAAAAGTTATAGTTGAGTCTTTGGTCTCCAAGCTTTCGTTATTTCAAAGCCATCCCGATGCTAGTTTTTAAGAATACATCCTTGACATACTCCATCTGGAGGAAAAAACTTAGGTAGTCTAGTAACCGTGTTTTGTTTCACTACCAATGATTGTTGAGCCTCCTTTTTTTCACCTCCAATTGCCTTAACTTGTCACATATCCTAACCTATTTTTCCTCATACATATGCACTCTTCGCCTATTTTCCTGAAAATACATTTCTTTAGCCATTATTATGTACATATGAGGTAACTTATTCTTAATCATGATTTATGATGATTTATTGATGATTTGGATTGAATATTTGGTGTTTAAAGAACTCTAATTACTTTCAATGATCTAAGAAGACTTTATGACAACAACTTTTATTCATCCGATACCTATTTTCGGCATCCATATGGTAGTTAGATTGTCTTGTATCTATCCTTGTGCTCGTCCAATACCAATAATCATCCCATCTGGTACCAATTTATATTATTGTGTACGTTCAATAACCGATTTATGTGACTATGTGCGTCTGGTACTAGTCTGGTGCTCCAGTTGTACACGTCCGTTACTTGTTCCATATTTGCAGGCTTGGATATTTGAACAAGGTTATTCTCGATGGCTCCAAGGCATTTTTTGTTTCAAACATTCTTCGTTCATTGAAAACCACAATACATTTAATCACTCATGCACTTTGTGTCATGAGGATGAAATCATTCCCTTAAAAATCGATATATCATCCAATTGTAATATTTATGAAAGTATTTGATGTTATCTCCAGAATTTGATTGTAATAGTTTCTTCTCCTTAAAGAGAGAGCCTTTTAGATGATATACATATACATATATAGAATTAAGCATTGTTATGACGTAAGATTGGTTCTTGAATACTATGGATTGTACCTCTATTTTTCTAAAGTAATGATATAATTGCAGTTCATGAATTATATGTGTGTGTCCAAATATTCTCTTATGTAAGTTTCTTTCAAGAGTTTCCTTATTGGTATGGCAAGGGCCCACCAACTAGGGATGATTTTAAGGATGGAAATTTGTTTTAAAATGTAGAAACCTTGGTGAATCTTACTAATCCTTCATATGCCAACTATAAATGTTTGGCGATATTTTTGTAAAAATAATCAAATTTATAAGGAGTTTATATAGTTTTTATAAAATTTTGGCGATTTTTAAGGTAAAATAATTTTATCCTATAGAATTTGGGCGAATAATTTTTAAAATAACGAATCTAGTTTTTGGAAAAACCATGGAAAATTAGCCCATGAGTGAAATTTAGCCCCTAAAATCATCCATGCCACCAACCTAATCAAGGTAAGCCTCTTTGTATTTAGTTGTGAATATGATTTTTGTTTTCTGTGTGTGTGGGTAGAATAATTCTATGTTTAATCACAACATCTAACTTTATTCCTTATATTTTTTAGTGACACACTTGATAGCATAAATATAGATATGTGAAAATTATGAATGAGTGAGAGTTGTGTATAATGTGAGATTTATGAGTGAAACAATTTCTGATTAATTATTTGTCATCTTTGTGTGAGTATATGAGAACAATAATTTGATTTAAATGCTTTAGTATTTGTCTAGACTAAATGTTGTAGTGTTTTTTTTTTTTTTTTGAAAATCTAGGGACAAGTTGGATCTCCATCCTTCATCATACATGAGCCTGTAATGGAGTATTACACCACACTTATAGTTTTCTTCTAGAATTTATTAGACTAGATATAAAAAACACAGGAACAATCAAGGCCTCCATCTTTCACCCTACATGCATATATAATGAAGTGGTTTACTCTACATGGTATCTCTTTTAGGCTTAATTGAGTGTTATTTTAAAAGTATGCAGAGTGTTAATTTTTGTTAGTGTAGTTTCTATAGGAGATAGAATCAAAGTTCATCTTTACCTTTCATGAGCCATCAATGAACAAATCCATCACCTGAGCAAGAAATTTAGATTATATGTTTGTTGATGAATTTTTCTTTCTAAATTTTGAACTACGTGGGGAGTGTTATTTGAAAAATGTGAAAACAGAGTATTTGGTTTGAAAAGTGTTTGATTACATAGAATATACTCATTAGACATAGGAAATTATCTTTTATCGACACATATAGTGCATCAACTCTATTGATTACGAAACTGGATTGACATATTAATATATTGCAATATATTGAACATATAACTACACCAACATTATGGTGTCGTTGTTGGGGAGTTGTAAACGGTAATAGGTAGTGTTTGAATTGGATTTTTTTTATGGTTTTGGAGTGGTTTTAAGGATGAATTGAGGGTGGAGAAAGACGATAAGATGTGAGGGAAGATCCCACGCATCCACTTTAGTGGGGTTTCTCCAAATTCAGGTTGTCCTTTTACCTTCAGTAGTTAACTTTTGTGTTGAGTTATTATTTAGATATTATTTTTTATGCGTAGACCTAGAGATAGCAAAGGTATATTTATTGCATTCAAAATTACAGAAAATTCAAGAAAACCCCCCAAAGTTACAGAAAAATCAAGAAACCCCCCCATACTAATTCAACTAATTCTTATGTAGGAGAAATTCTTAGAGAGGAGAGTTCAAAGGTAATAATTGAAATTACAACCAAAGGTCCTAAATCTAAAGCTGATGTTTAGATTGGAAACATATCACAACAAGTGGTAAGGGAAGTATTGACAACCCAATCAAAAGGAAGAGTTGTAAAAGAGACAGATGTAGTGGTAGAAGAGGTTGAATATGCCATTGGAGGAACACACAAAGTATTATAATAGTTGTATATCCAAACCAACCCAGTGGTTGAACCATCACTTAGTGGGGAAACATCACCTGCAGCCTATAATGTACTATTTCGAGATATGGAAGATGAAGAGAGGAATGAAAATAATGAAACAAAGACATTTGGATTCCCAATATTAGACATTACCAGAGATGTTTCTATGAATAATATTCTACTGCCATCACTACCTCACTTCCATGGAGTTTCAACAGAAGATCCTGATTCATTTTTGTTTGAATTTGATACACTATGTAGGACTTATAATTATACTGATAGTGCACAAAAACTAAAACTCTTTCCATCCACACTTAAATACTCATCATTAAGGTGGTTTATGAGTCTAGGAGAGCATACTATATTATCTTGGGATGGTATGTGGGAAAATTTCCTCTATAAATACTAGGATTATTGCAGACCTAGAGATGCTAGGAATGATATATTTAAAATGCAGCAATCTGGGGAGGAGAGTTTGGAGGATTACCTAGAAAGGCTCCTATACAATTATCAAAAGACAAAACAATTTTCTTTAAACACATCCAAAGTTAGGACCATCTTCCTGAAGGGTATAAGGGATGAATGTATTGAGGTACTAAGCCTCATGAGTTCTGGGGATGTATATCAGAAGCCATTTGCAGAAATTTCAAAGTATTGTAAATGGTACTCTCGCAACCAAGCCAAAATAGGAAAAAGTATAAGGGATCATATAAGAAGAACTACCAAACCTTCTCTAAGAGAAGTTACAAGGATATATTTAGGGAATCTTTTAGAAAACTTCAAAAAAGACACCCTAAACACAATCAACACCCAATTAGACACCATGAAGATAAAAAAGAAACAACAAGAAGAAAATGTTACTGTAGCAATTTTGTGTCCTCGATGTAGGAAGGGGCACCCTAAAAAATAATGTCCTATTAATGTCGTTAAAATTTTTGGGCTATGTATAGAAGATCACCCTACCAACAGGTGCGCTTACTTACTTGGAATAAAATCCATTTTTAAAGGAGGATCAAAACCACAAGAAACATCATATCTCCCTAAGAGAGCATGGAGACAACAAAGTCTTAATATTTTTTTCGATCCTACCAAACAATACTCACAAAAACAATGGATTCATCCAATTCCTTACTCTCAATGGACACATCAACAACCACAATTCCAACCTTGGAAACAGGGAGGGAGGGGGCCTCCATATGGGAATGTTACTTTTCAACCACCAAAATTTCCTACTTACCCACAATATCCTTCCAATATCTCTCAGTTGTTACCTGGGTTTAATCCACCTTCTCTACATCCACCTTCCCAGCTGCAACAACAACTCACCTTGCCTTTGAACCCAAATCAGCAACAACAAAAGAAATTTGAACCTAATCCAAACCCCCCGACCTACCCCTATTCCTGCACAACCCATCCTTAATCCAAACAATAGATCTACACAACCTGTACAAAATCTTGAATTACAGTCTTTCCCAACTTATGTGATAAATCCTACTTCACTGAATGAAATTCAATTAAGATCTAGGAAGGTCTTGAATAAAAAAAATTATACAGTGTTTATTCGAGAAGAAGAACAAATATATAACCAACCAAATGAATAAGAAGACATCCCTGTACAAGATCAAAATCCTCCTCACACCCCTCAACCGTCAAACATACCTCAGGAAACCAGTCCTCCACCTTATGCAGAAAGGTTACTTGTGAAGAAACCTAAGGTACCTATAGGAAATGATTTGGAGGCTGAACTAATAAATATATGTGTAAAGATTCCCCTACTTCATGCCATCAAAGATATTCCTAGCTATGATAAAACTTTAAGGGATATTTGCATCAAAAATTAGAAAGAAGAGGAAGGATCCTCCTGTTATACAAGTGGTTGGACAACTATCAGTATTTATATCAGAATTTCCATCTAAATATAATGATCCAGGAAATCTAGTGGTGACTATAGAAATCAATGGTATTTATTTTTCAAATACACTTATTGATATAGGAGCAACAATAAATTTCATGACCGTTGACACCATGCGTACGCTGCAACTAAATCATTTCAGGACAACAAAGACCTTGTTGGAATTTGAATAAAAATCAGTCATTAGCCCAACAAGAAGCCTAGATGATGTAACAATTACCTTATCCTCTTGGGAGTATTCTGTGGACTTCTTTGTAATTCATTCAAAATCCTCCAAACCTAGACATCCCATTGTGCTTAGTTGACCTTGGTTGGTTACTTCTAATGAATTTATTAGTTTTCGGTCTGGGGAGATGACAATTTCTAATGGGACCCACATTCATAAACTTATTCTCTTTCCTCCTGCCCAAACAACCACTGAAGTTACTTTATGGTTGGAGAATACCTATGGGGAGGATAACTGTGCTCAACTCCGGTTAACATTTGAGAAAGAAAAGGGATTTCAAGAAAAAACAAAAGAACATATTTTAATCTTTTTTTAGCCAATACATAATGTATTGAGTATCCTCAATCTTTTCCATAATTTACACATATTTTTCAGCCCTGAATTTCAAGAGGTTTGACATCCCTCCACTTATACATTATTCACTATATCAAAAATAAGTGGAGGAGAATATTTTGTTGTTCAGACTTTTGAAATTAGTCCTAGAAAATCTCTATATATCAATTCTAGCTTGAATTAGATCGACAACACAAATTGATCCAAATGATT
>JASDQU010306530.1:120748-136231 GCA_032191745.1 Picea mariana | reverse complement strand
AAGTGCTACAACAAAACACTCCATAATATAGTTGAGGGTATAGATGTGAAAGTAGATGAAGGACCGCTTCATCCAACAAGACACCAAAACCATGATGATTCATATGATGAACCAATCAACATTGAACCAAAAGATGACATAACGAATGAGTACCAGGAACAAGAGGATTCAGAGGAAGAGGAGAGAACATAAACACCACATCCAAAGACACCATCAAGGTATGTTCAAAAACATCATCCAAAAATTCAGATTCTTGGAAACAAGGAAGGAAGTGTACAAACTTGAAGAAAACTTATGGATACATATAGCTCTGCAAATTTTTCACTATTGTCCATGAGTGAACCCCAAAATTTTGTGCAAGCAAGTTAGGATTACAACTAGGTCAAAGACATGAATGAATAACTAGATCAAATAGAGAAAAATAAGACTTGGGATCTTGTTCCAAGACCAAATAACAAGAATATAATTGGAACTAAATGGGTATATAGAAAAAGGTTGAATGAATATGGAAAAATAGTCAGAAACAAGGTCAGACTGATATGAAAAGGGTATTCTCAAGTAGAAGGAGTGGACTTTGAATAAACCTTTTCCCCTGTTGCAAGAATTGAAGCTATCAGGATGTTTTTTTTATTTTGCATGCTACAAAAAATTCAAAGTTTATCATATGGATGTTAAATCATCCGTTTTAAATGGTGACCTAGAGGAAGAAGTTTATGTGGAGCAACCAAAGGGTTTTCAGCTGATTGGAAAAAGGATTATTTATTCCAATTAAAGAAAGCCATGTATGGGATAAAATAAGATCCAAGAGCTTGGTACTACAGATTGGAAAAGTATTTGCACTAACAAGGATTTAAAAAAGGAACGACTGATAACAACTTATACATCAAGGCTAAAGGTAATGACTTGCTAATTATTGTAGTATATGTTGATGATATTATTTTTGGCAGTAACATTGAATTAATGAGTAAGAAGTTTGCAGTTGCATTGCAACAAGAGTCTGAGATGTATATGTTGGGGGAACTCTCTTTATTTCTTGGTCTATAGATTCATCAATCAAAAAGAGGAATTTTCATTTCTCAAAGAAAATATCTCAAGGAAATATTGAAGAAATTTGGCATGGAAAACTACACACCAGTAAGCACTCCTATGACTACCAGCTGCAAACTTAACAAAGATGACGATGCTCCATAAATAAACCAAACCATGTACATGTATATGATAGGAAATTTACTCTATCTCATAGCTTCAAGGCATGACATCATGGAAACAGTTGGTTTGGTAGGCAGGTTTCAATCCAATCCTAAGGAAACTCATGTCCTTGCAGTTAAAATAATATTTAGATACTTGCAAGGAACTGTTGATTATGGCTTGTGGTATCCAAAAGACACAAACCTCGTTCTCAGAGGTTATACATATGCATACTAGGTAGGGAGTATTGATGATAGAAAAAACACTAGTGGAGGTGCATTCTTCCTTGGTAGTTGTTTAGTGTCCTAGATCAACAAGAAGAAAACTTCCATTTCCCTTTCTACAGCTGAAGACGAATATATAACTGCAACATCTTGTTGTACTCAAGTATTGTGGATAAAAAAAAATATCAAGGATATTCAAGTTCCTTTCAACCTGCCACCATCATGTGTGATAATACAAGTGCTATAAATATCTCTAAAAACCATGTTCAACACTCTAAGACCAAGCATATCCCAATCAAATATCATTTTCTCCGAGAATGGGTTCAAGATCAGGTGGTTAAATTAGAGTAATATCCTTCCAAAGAGAATATTGAAGATATTTTTACTAAGCCCTTACCAAGAGAATCCTTTGATTCTCTTAGATATAGGTTGGGTGTGATCTCCTCTTCCTTACTTCAGTAAAGAACACAATTCACTACTTCTATAGGTGCCCCATTTTATGTTGTATCAGGGGAAAGTGATATTGTTGCTAATATTTAACTTTGCTTTTGTGGAGATGCGCACAATAATAGTTTGCAATGGTTCTCAATGGTATTCTAGTTGAGGGTGGTTTTATGTGTGTACAGAGTCCAAGAGCATGTTTTATCATAGGTTTATAGAGGTCCATCTTCCTAGGCGGAGAATATACATAGTCTCTCTTTGTCATTGTTGTCAAAGGGGGAGAGTAGAAAATGAAAACCAACAAATATGAATGTTGATACACATTGAAAGGGTGCACAACTTAGCATAAAGGCCATTGATTTGGTAGTTGCACACATTGTAAGGGGGCCGTGGAAATTTAGAATGAAGGCCATTGATTTGGAAGTTAGGCTCTTTTGGTTGCCATAAATGAAAAAGGGGGAGTTTGTTGCAGATATGTTTTCATTGATGTCAAAGTGGTCGTGGACACGGCCAGTTATTTTGCAATAACAGAAAAGGGAGAAAACAAAAGTGTGCGAAATAATAGACAGTGTGGCACAAAGTATGACACATAGATTGAGGAAGTCATGAAAGGATGAAAACAACAGTGCACAAAAGGACTGAAGGATGAAAGGATCAATGGTGTAGAAGAATATCAACAATTAGGATTCGATTGCAGATATAATCAGTTGGTGAAGAAATTCTTGGTGATAATAGATAATTGTAGCTGGATCGACAGGGGGATGACCTATGATGCAGTTCAGAAGTGAAGTACGATGAAGATAAATGAAATGAAGTAGATTGTGGAAGATTTCCCTATCCATGATTGTGAAATGGAGTGACGAATATTGGTGGTGCAGTGCGACGACGAATGTGCAATGATTGCATGGTTCCTTGAGCTAGTGCAGAGAATGATACAGTGGAGTGTGATAAAACAAATCTATTTGCTTTTTAATGGTGCAAAATAAAATATGTAGGGTGCCTTGTGCTAGTGTATAAAACAAAGCAATGGATTACGACGAAATAAGTGGAAGTTCAATTAAGCGAGTCACTAGGGTGCACTCACAGTCTGATGGGGCGACTGGGTGAGTGCACTGTAGGGCAAGTGAGACAAGTTAAAGAATTGTGACTTGAATTTTGTATTCCTATTCTATCTACGCATTGGGTGCTCTATAAACCATAATACAAATGGTTGAATCAATTTCGATAGAAAAACAGGTTTCACATTTTAAATGTGAAATTTGTTATCTTATTTTGGTTTAATTTGACATTTTTTTCATAACCAGAATATTATAAATGCGTGTGCAAGTTGGTTCATTGATTTCAATGTCACTAGTACCACCATCATACCATTCACCACTACCCACATTCATCCCATTATTTGTCGTAGGCTATAGGAAAATTTCAGTCGTTGGCCACCCTGCCTCGACTCTTGGCATACCACTTTCCTCCCCTAGGGTACTACCATCCCTGGTACAAGTCACCAGGGTTCATCACCACCCACCCCCACCACATTTTCCATCTCATCCATCCATAGTGGTTGCACCCATTCACCACCCACCATTCCACCGTATTTCATCCCACACCATTTCATTGTAATACCCATATTTCCCCCAACTTGTAAATTTAACTATATTTTGCTAAAACAATAGTGTAAATATTTATGCAACTAATGTAAAAAAGGAAAATGTTGGAGAACTTCTAAGGGGATTGCCTATACAGGTCATGATTGCATGAGAGGGAAACAATGATGAAATTTCCCTTGCCAATTTAAAATTCAAGAAAAATCCAGATTGCCCATTTTCTAGAATTGTGATTGATGGAGGAAGTGGGTAGTTGAAATATAATCTTCCCACATTTATGAAAAAGAATGGGTTTTGTACCATAACTTCCTTGCCTTAGAAGCATGGGAAGAAAAGTACCCATCTACACGATTCTAGGATGACCCATGAATTGGGGGATTTAACCCACAAAATATTGCTAAAGAAGGCGAGAAATAAAGGGAAAATCATGGGAAGAGAGGGAAGGGGTAGATGAATGAGTATGGTGACCATTTTTTGAAGAGGGAGAGCATGTGTAGCTCTCTAGTTTTGAAGAGAATTGAAAAATGATTTTTTTCTAGGTATGAGAATTGTTGGGCAACGCTTTCTAACCAAGCTGATAAATGAGGTTGCAGAGAGGATGAGTGACTAAGGAAGCACTCCTTTCTTGGTAGGGAGAGAAAAAATTTGCTAAATTCTCATGGGAAGAGGAGAGTGATCTTTGTCCCTGGTTGTTTCCGAACAAAAGGAAGAGTCTCTCTCAGAGAATCATGACCTGGCTAGGGGGTGGCCAGTGATAAATCCATCTAGGAGTTGTTGTGCCTATGGTTGGGAGGAAAAGGGCACCCCTGTCAACAATTGCAACATTTTTTGGGTCCTAGATAAGTATATTTTTGGATAAATTTCTGTAGTGTCAAGTTTAGAGAAAGTTACAAACTATGTTTTAAGAGCTATGTAAGTTTAATTTATGACAAAAGTGACTTGAGAAATTTAAGAAAAATAAAGAGAATGTCTTAGCTGGAGCTCTTTTGATTTAATTTCTTATCTCTTGACTATCTGTGTGCTAGAATAGGATTTCTGGGAGTGGATGTTGTGATTGATTGTATTGTACAGTTTATTGCATGCTTGGGAATTGATGACTGAAAAATTAAAAATATCTATAACACCTCTGAAAGAAGAGAGAGTGATTTTTCTGTGTAATAGTGCTCCATTTTAGTATGTCCTCAAATCCCCTGCCATAAAAGTTATAAGATATCAGATATGTGTGGACTTTAGGAAATAATCCCAAATATGGGAAAACATTAAAAGTCCATATAAATAATTATTGAGGGAAAATAATTAGGACATAAACATGGTCTAAATGAATTAAAGAACAAAATTTCTCAAAATTCTATTTGGGGCATAAATAAACATTTATGTTTAAATTGTGTTAAATATCCTAAATTTGGGAAGAATCCCCTTAAATTTTGGAGGGTAGTAAATCCTGGTAGAAACAACGAATTTATTGTGGAGGTAAATATTTGTATTAGGACCATTTCCTTAAATTTAGTAAGAGTAGTAAAGCACGGTAATAAGGAAATACAATTGTACTCATTTACCCATGACAAGGGAGAGATTATGATTATATTTTAATTTCCAGGATGGAGAAATCTCCTTGGAATATAAACTTTTATTAAATCTATTTATAAAGCATGAAAAACTGTATTTTTCCTTTCCTTATGTTTTTGTAAAAGAAAATTATTTTCCTTTAAATAGTCTAGGTAACAAAAATAGAGTAAAACTATGGAAATATATGTATATATGTCCATATACATATTATTATTATTACTACTATTATTATTATTAATATTATTTTATTATTCTGAAAATGTAGGTTAAAGCCCCTCGAGCATAAAATACATGTGACCAAAGAGAATAGGGAATAAACCGTGATTAAACGCTTTAACCTTCTCATAGTCTTCGGAACTCCAAGATTTCAGAGCTCGAGGGCTCCAGAATGTTTGGGTAATGGATCTCAGGAGCTATAATCGCCGGAGACCCGAACCCTACTTTTCCCTGTACAAACATTGCAAAGGAAATAAATATAATCAATTATATGATATTATAGTTAATTGCGATCAAATTAACCTAATTGAATAAAACAAACCTTTATTTGCAATTTATTATATTATAATTCAAAATTACTCATTCTATTTATATTACGTTGTAATATGAGAGGGTCCCCTCCAGAACTCTGGGACTCCGGGTTATTTAAACAATGAATAATTGCGGGGAAGAGCCGAAGGTGAGGACTTAGACATCTTTCATTCCTTTCCAATATTAAATTATTTATTGGAGAATTTTAAAACATGGGCGTAAATTTCGAGGGGTATAATATAATATATTATATTATATTAAGGTTTATTGAAATGGTTACAGGTGAATGAGACCAACTCCTTTTAAATATTAAATAATGTGGAAAGGTGTATAAGTGGGGCCACTTCGGGGCTTTGGTACTTCGGGGCTCTGAGAGATTTGAGTATAAAGGAGGTGCTGGGGAGCCGAAGTGGGTGGACCCAAATATATTTTCTTTCATTATAATATTGAATATTAAATGGTGTGGTAATGTGTGCAAGTGGGGTCACTTCAGAGCTTCGGGACTCCGAGGCTTCAGGAGAATTGAGTATAAAGGATGTGCGGGAGAGTCGAAGGGGGTTGAACCAGAGTTCTCTCTCTCTCTCTCTCTCTCTCTCTCTCTCTCGCTCCATTATTTCAAATATTAATAAAATATTGGAGACCTTGTAAACCTGGGTGCAATCTCCAAAAACATGTAATATAATATTATATATATTTTAAATGAGTTATTGTGATACTGGCACGTAATAAAGTACAAACCCTCTTTACCCTTTTCAATTTAATATTTTATGCGAAGTTATGTGTAAGCGTGGACCCTTCGGGATTTCAGGGGTTCAGGAGTTCGGAGCTTCAAGACTCCAGGATGTTGGGGAAGATAGAGCGTAAGAGCAAAATGGTTGAAGGCCGAACCTATTTTCTCATATCACAATATTATAATAAACATCGAATTAATTATATTATATGACAATATAATATATACAATTTTCACAAAGGTATGGTATGAGTGGGATCCTCTCTATATCTTTGGGAGTTCGGGACTCCGGATGTTCGGGGATGATAGAGGGAACAAGCTAAAAGGGTTGAAGGCTCGAACCTACCTCCCTGCATTCCAAAGTTTGCATGAATATTAAACACAATTAAATTAAACAAGGTTATATTGATGTGATTGATTATAATAAATGTTTGATGTGATTTGTTTACATCATAATTTAGTATAATTAATATCATATTGCATTATAATATAACCTACGTGGAACCCTCTTCAGAATTTCAGCGTTCGGGAAATTTGGGTTCATAAAAGCCCAATGAGGAATTTTTGTTGAATTCTAGAGGCTTAGGTATTAATGGATATTAATAATCCTAAGTGCCGCTTTGATATAAATTAATCATATTATAATATAATTAATTACAATTATATTATAATATAATTAATAAAACAATAATTTGTGGTTGAATATAGTTAATCCTTTTTCCCAGTAAATAAATAAATATGCATATAATTAGATATATATGTTAAATTATGTGAAAATGCAACATAAAGGAATTGAATTATATAACTTAATTAAGTTTAATGAACTTAAGTATATTATGGAGAAATTATCCTCATTGTGTTATAATATATATATATATATATATATATATATATATATTGTAAGTAAGATTGTATAAAAAGCCTGCCAAAATCAGAAATTACACTATCATCGCTTTGTTTCATAATGTAAACACTGAACTGCCTTGAAGGGAAACCAACTCAGCCAGTCCAGAAACCAAGTCTTAAATTACCAGTCATGACAAGTCTTAAAAAAAAAAATTACAGCCCCCTATGGGTGACCAGCTTGACCTTTCTTCTAAAATTGACATAAATTGAAACACACAAAATATGACTATAGGACATATGTGGAAAAATAAAAGTTAGACATCCCTCTAACCTAGCAAAGAGACACCTATGTAAAGAGACACCTATGTCAGGTGGTAGGCATGTAGTGTGGCCACGCATCCATGGAGGTGGCACTGGGCATTGGGTCCCCGAGTGGTGTTGCTTCCTCCTCGATTGGTGTCGCGTCTTCCTCCGTAGTCCCATGAGGAGTTGCTGCCAGAATTGGTGGATCAACCTTTGTTGCATTTTCTTGTCCAACTGAAGGGTGGAAAACACCCTGCAATTCTGAGAGCATTTGTAGGAATTGCATCGCCTTCCCATATAGGATCTCCATTCGAAACCATAGGTCATCTAAGTCTCATCATAGCTCAAATACTAGGCCTTGCAGCATTGCAAGGCCTTCTTGCAATTTAGATGCAAAGTCGGTGCAAGATTCAACGCAAGAGTGAGGCCATTGTTGAGAGCCATGGATGGTTTTATAGCCATCACTCTAAGTTTGGGCGCAGTGTGGTCAGGCTAGGGGCAATTGAGTTGGCGTGTATGCAGGTGAATTGGGAGGAGTGACTGGGATTGACTGTGAAGCAGAGGCCAAATATTTGAGGGGACCTAGGTTAAATCCCAGAGAATTCTCGGAGAGATCAAACCACTCCAGATTGCATGCATAAGGCGAGGAGAGGGGCAGGAAGTTGTTGAGGTTGTGGCTTGACTGCAACAAGGAGGATGACGAGGAGGGAGAGGGGGATGAAGAGGTATGGGAGAGTGCAGGTGGGGGGTGGATAGCCATGCGCGGTCGACTGGGCTGCCATGTCGTGCCTCGCCTGGATTTCCCCCTCTGTCTCGACATGTATGAGATACAGTGGGGGATAAAATGCACAAGAGAGAAGGATCGGTGGCGCAAGAGTAGCTGGGAGGAAAGTCGTCTACTGGAGCATTTGGCCATAGAAGAATGAAGCTGCCAATGCACCTGGTGCAATTCATAATACCAAAATCGTTGGTGGAGGAAAACACACACGCACAGAGTAAATTTTGTGCCATGGCTCTGATCCATCAAAGGGATGGATAGCCAGAGCAGGGCACACTGAGATTAATGGCGCCCTGGCTCATGTGAGGTTGTTTTAAATGCATGACAGTGGCGGGAGGGGGAAGCACGCGTTTGTCACATGGCTGGCTCCACAGTGGTCATCGCCTGTCCGATCCTCTTGACACCTGTTCTCCAATATCACCCCATTCGGGGAATGTTATAATATAATTACTCATAATTATCATATGAGTAATTTATTGAGTTGGTGTTAAACTCTTCTAAGAGGGAAAAAAGAATGTAAAGACTTCAATAATTACTGGGCCATGGGTATTAGGTTAAGAGAAAAAATTTATACCCCATCCCTTAAAAAGTTACTTAGCGGTTAGGTGTGTGACATAGTGGTATCAGAGAAAACAACAACACTTGGCCTGCTTGGGCTCATGAAAGAGTCAATTAAATTTTATTAGAAAGATTTTAAAGGGGAGGACACCCTACCCTACCCTATCTATCAGAGAAATATTCAAACACTAGGGTTGGATGGGCTGAAGAAAATTCACGAGACTAGTTTAGCATGGCTAAGAGGAGACTTTGATAGTGTTTTCTATCCCAAGGAGGTTACCTGCATAAGCTCCTCAAGGAGAAGGATTGAATATTTAAATTTTGGTTGGAATTCCTCAACAAAAAATGAATCTTGCTGGATTGCAGCAAAAGAATCATATTTCTACCTCGGGGGAATGATAACCACTCCTATAGGAGTGGGATTATGATGATAGGTGCTAATAGAAAGACTTGGATGTGAATGAATTGAATAGGTTGCAAGGATGCCTACAAATGTGGGATTATGAAGCCTTCGATAATCACAATTGCTGCTTAAATAAGAGATTAGGCCTTGTGAGTATATTTCCCCATGTCTAGAAGCCTTATGGAAATATGTGAGGTCAACTTACCTGTATTGTCTTAATTGAAACCTGCTATTGTGATAACCCCTCTAACAAAGTAAAAAGGAACCCTATAGGATGAGAATAACCTTCAGGAAATAAGTAAAGTGACATGAGAAAGTTCAAGAGATCATGAATGTGCTAAGGGAGTGCATATCCCTAATAAATTAAGGGTGTGCCTATGCAATAAGTAAGCAAGTGGAATATGTTTTCACTGCATGCATAGGTGAAATGCTTGGTGCACAAGGATATGCTAGACGGAATATGGAAACATATTAAACATGCAAATTAGGAATATTATAATTTACAATGGGTTTTAAGGTATGGTCTATTGATGGAGTTTTTAAATGAGAATGATCTTATGTCAACAGGAGTTAACAAAAAGAATGAAACTCTGATAATGATGTGGCCTATTACCTTATTAACATAGGACTGCAAGGATTAATGAGAGACTGATGCAAGGTCTGACTAAGGGGGTGTCAGAACACCTTTAGATGACGAGTGGATCATATTGACATCCATAGATGGATGGTAGCCACATGAATATGGCTTGGTATACTCAGATAAAAATAAGAGGAAGTTTAGAAAAATATTACCTTGTAGAGATCTGTTGACCAAGAATGAATTGAAGCATGAAGAAGATACTAGAAGTGGTTATCTTATTGCCTTGGGTAATACAATAACTACCCATATGAATTCTGACTTATGGAAGGTTTTTACAGTAGAAAGGGAAAAAGTGGCCCTTGCTGGTTGTTTCCATGTAGAGAGGGTAGTATCAATATGAATTATGACTAAGAGACTAGTCATATGATTGATTGTAATATCTCACTAAAGAACACTATTAATATTAAAACTGAATTATCAATGTGAATGAATGAGGTAAAAAGGGTGCAAGTGATGCACCTACATATATACAAATATATGTTTACATGCCTAAAAGTATAATATGACTGCCTGATTAAGTAGGTTGTGATGCAATATGTGTACTTGTCATATATGAGCAATGCCATGGATGCATGGTTAACCCTATGTTGGAGGGCTTGATTATGTCGATGGAATAATAACTTGAGGAGGATGTATCCCATTTCCTCGGGAAAATCTAGAATAAATTGTTGAAAGAATAAATGAGCAGGGATGCTCTGTTGTCATGATAAAAGGGAAACATGATTATACTGTAAGGATTGCATGTGGTTAATTGCATTATGAATGTAATTTAACATAACAATGAATATGTGTGGATGAACAATATATATGCATGCTTATATCCCTTATGGAATTTTGAGTAAACCTTTGAAATAATGAAGTTAAGGCCACTCCAGATAATGATGGATGTGCAATGAAAGAGTTTCATGTTGAAGGAGTTCCCTGTGGAGGAACTGTGTAAAGACTCTGTCAGGATAACATACTCATAACCTTAATGACTGTTGAGAATTGGGAAGTGGGACTTAATCCTATCCATATATATTGTAGGAAAATTCCCCTACGGACAGGTGAATGACCTCTTGGATCCTAGACCCCTATGACCAAAACATAAAAATGCTAACATTGGACACTGACATTTCTTTAAATGCAACTAAACTAGTCAAAATCAAAAGAGGAAGAAAAGAGGATGTACCTTTTTATGAAGCTTGTCCTTGCTCGGTCCAGGCTAAACTTGATCTTTAGTCCCTTTAATGAGTTCTACAATTCAATAGACAACAAAGACATTACATGCCTCCTATTCTACCAAGATTATTTCAAACTAGATTTATCAAGAAGAGACAAGCCCATGCAATAGTACACAAACATGAAGGAAACATGCCAAGAATATATTAATGAGAACATAACAAGGTACTTAGAATATGTAGATGCAAATGCAACAACCTCACCAAGTCCTCCTTGTCCAACCCCTTGCTCGAAAGATCCACGATCAAAATGGAAATACTTTTCACTGATATTCTCCCCCTTTTCACCATGAGAATGCCTCCTTTTATAGGCTTTGGGAGGCTCAACTAGCTTAGTTATCTTTGGGATAAGTTGAGGATATGGCTCCATCAGTTGTGGTATTTCCCTTAGATACAACCTGAAGCTTGGATTTGAGCCAAACCAACATGGATCCTTTCTAGCTGTCCTTAGAGATAAGGGGGATTTATCGCCTGAAATATCTCAACCAATCAACACTCCCTCAAGGCTGGAAACAAAGCACTATAACACTCCCTAGTAAGTGTACAAGGAGCGCTAGTGCTCCCTACAAGTTATCAGGGAGCACTGATCTCCAAAAATTCGTTTAAGATGATAATTTCCTAAGGAAAAATAATGTATAATCTTTCCAAATGATGTGTTTTCCTTTTCTAAAATGTCTTAGAGGGTGTATCAAGTGTTCTTATGGTTTCATCCGTAATGTGACACATGCAAGATGAAAATACAATGTTTGTGACACTTGAGACAAAAGTGTGACACTTGTGACACTTACGATAATGATAATGGGACATTATTGAAGTGCAGAATTTTGATGTGTAACATATTTCTTCCCAAAGTGAAAAGTTAGAAGATGGAAGCTAATGATTGAAGTGCTTTGTAGATTTTCGAAGCAAGGGTATGGATTTAGAGAAACTGGTAGAAGCTGCAAACAACCATCAAACAAATGTTATCATATGTTTCAAACCCAAGGCAAGCATACCTATTGCTTGAGTGACAAAGGACTTAAGGTATGGCCACCAATAAATACACTGCAAATCCATAATGATACTAACTTAAGGGTATACCCACCAAAGATACAATGTGGATCTATAGCTCCATGACATGAACTGATCATAGCCACGAGAAATACATAGTGGATATACAAAATGATAATACATAGACATGGACCAATACAAAGTGGATCTATGTAACAATATATCAGTATACTTAAAAGATCTCCTTCATAGCCCGTGAAAGAAAATAACAAAGTGAAATCTCAACCCATGGTCTTCGTCCTAATCTCGATGTAGTACAAATATAGCCATGTGAAAAAGTGTTTTGATGTCGAACATGGTTGAAACCACTTGATTACCGGTCAATGAGGTAAACCATTAACAAGCACGAGGGAAATCACCAATGGTGTCAATGACTCCCAAGGTACCCTAGTACAAACCAACGAATGTGAATAAATGAGCTGAAGTCAAAAATTCGTAGAGTCATCCGATCAGAGGCCAATGATGTAAACCCACTATCGAAGGTGAGGAAGCATGCCATTGAGGCATGCAGGTCGCAAGGTACTAATTGGTTTCTAAGTCAAACTCCTGGATGATGTGTTGAATTCGACAGGAAAATACTCATTGAAGGAGGGCCTTGATGTATCCCCTATCATTGACATGAAACTGGAATAGAGATGTAATATGGTGAATCAAAAGAGTATGGACTAACACGGGTATTGAAACTATAAATTTGCGATGGTTTCCTCTCTAGGCAGATACTTCCCTTGAACACTGAGGCACAACATGACTCGATAGTATAAACGTAACATGGACCAAAATATAATGCAATGGATATTGTGACATTCAAAGGAGTGAAAAACTCAAAGGATTGGTTCAGTGCAGAGGTTCAATAGGTTATCCAAGTGTTCAAGATGAAGGTAGAAACAACGTGTTGTGTTCAAGGGTGATTGCAAGAGTGACTTGTCACAATTCTAAAAGATAACTTAGCTTGCTTCCTTCAATTTACCCCCCCATCCAGATAGCGAGTACCTCTTTTTTATTTTACGAGCTCGAGGAGGATAACACATGATCGATATAACTCACCTTCGGTAAGTCCCTCTTCCTTTTTTTAACGAACTAGAAGAAGTAAGGGTTGAGTCACATATGCGCCCTTCAATGTGTAATTTTATCGAGTCCAGAGAAGGAAAAATCAGTGGGTTTTCATGTTTAGAGAATATGAAAAGAACTTAAAGATGACTCCAGGGTTGTCCTTTTTCGTAATTTTAGTCTCCGACGTCTGAAAAATAGATAAAATGCTACTCAGGAGATGCCCTTTCAAAACATTTTAAACGTGTGTGAAAGGAAGCAAGATCACTCGACAATCTTTTCATGTTTAGAGAGTCTGAAAAGAGCTTAAAGGAGACTCCAGGGGTTTCCTTTTTTGTGTAACCTTTATGAGTATGAAAAAGAGATAAAAGTCTACTTGGTTAAATTCTCATGTTTTTTTTTCAAGTGTGAGAAAGAACAAAGACTGTGCTCGTCATTGTTATAAGGTTTGTTGAAAAAGATACTGCTTCCAGGCCTACAAATGTAGACAATATTGCATCTAGGGTATTAGTGACTCCTCAAAAAGATTTAAAAACCCAAAAGAAACTTTATATTAGCAAAACATCAACCCTATAATAGTGAAATAGGGTTAGAAATTTCATTTTCACCAATTTCTTCTAGCTTTGGAATTTTCAACCTTTGGAGGACAACTTTCAAGCTATGAGCACATGAGCCATGATCAATGGTTTTTGATTCTGTCTAGACTAGGTTGGTCACCTTACCATTTCAAACATTTCTTATGGTTTAAAATTGTATTTTAGCTAGTTTTTTAGGGTGTTCTGGGCTCCTTAGGAAGCCCTAGACGTTGAACTGGATTGACACTCCCTCAAAGGGGTGAGGGGAGCTCCGATTGAGTTTTTGGCGCCCTGGTGCGTGTGCCTAGGGAGGGCTAGCACTCTATGAATAAGCTTAGGGGAACGTCGACACAAAACCAAAAACATTGTTGCTTTTTAGGATAAAAATACCCAATTGTTTTCTATAAGAGGTTGACTAAAGGATTTTAAATGGTTGTTTTTGCATTTTGCACGGATCATAGTCATGATTGAATGGAAGAAATGCGAACATGAGTTTGAAGATATCTCTTCATTGAAAAACCCTCAAGAAAGGGTTTCTTTGAGGAACTGTGGCCTCCTCAAGTATTTCAAACTACAAAAAATGAAGAAAGAAGTTTTATTACTTGAGTACTTGATTGGACTATGGGACGATGCCGAATAAGCATTCTGTATTGGACCACAATTGGTCAAAATTGAGCTCAATTATGTGTACTTTTTGAACAACCTCTAAAGAAGTGGGGCTCCTATCCTTTTGTCCAGGCATTGGGAAAATCCTCAACCTACCGAGGTATATGTGACTGACCAATGTATTCCAGGATCTCGATTAGTTGGGTGATGAATTGTGATCAAGGATGTGAGGGATTTGGCACTGAGATCGATTCTATTTTCCATTACCAACTTGGCAAGTAGTATGAGTGCACACTTTGCTTCAAAATCTCAAATGTATTATTCTCTATAATGCGTGGATTCCATATTATTTAATTGGAGTGCAGGGTTCCTTCGAAACGTGAAGAAGCAGATCACAAAGTGCAGTATTGGGAGGAAAAAATAGTTTGGCTATAGAGTTTTCTTGGTTTCGTTCTTTTTGGAGAGAATACCCCAGATGCAGCCACAGATTACGCTAATAGAATGACTAGTGATCGAGCCACATATGGAAATATGGACAAGTTTGTCCCTAATATTGGGAACGAGGCCTTAGAGTTCAAATTCACGGCTGACTTCTTCTTTCGGTGGAGAAGACAATTGATTGCTATTGAGGACTTTCCATATGCGAGAGTGGATTTCTGGGGCAGTGGGCATTGACTGGGATGTGTCAAGTATGAAACCAAACCTTGTCATATATTTTTGATTTTATATTATTTTTATGTGTACAATGAGGGATCTTAGCAAATGTTTTGTTTCATCATGTAGATAGAGCTGCAACACGTCCGACAGATATGTCAACACTAGGGTGTCGTGGAGATGTGCATATAACTATGGAGCATAAAGTGGTAGTAGGGGGACTTTGGGAGGTTGAGAGGAACTTCCGAGGTATAACTATGGGCATGCCTCCTCTTAGGATATGAGACGTACCTCTTCATCTGCATAGGTATACAGTAGGGGTTCCTGAGAGTTTGAACCACTTGCTCCGATGAGTGGTCTCTGCAGTGGTGTTATTTTCGGAGCACAACGTGGTGCAGGAGGACTAGGATCCTCCATGTATTTTTCAGTCTTTTCATGATGATATCATGGGCATGAGGGCCCAGATTTTTCCCTATTATGTACTTTTTGATGTAAACAAACTTTTTCTATCACGCATTATATATA
>JASDQU010306530.1:99620-120618 GCA_032191745.1 Picea mariana | reverse complement strand
GCTTTTATGTACATGTGATTCATTTTATTTTTTTTATCTATGCGCGAGATACCGATCCAAAATCAAATTTGCAAGCGAATCCGATGTTGTGTTGAGTTATCTTGGTATGTCTCTGTATTGTGTAAATTCAAACATTCTTTAAAGACGATGAACTCTTAGGTGAAGACACAATAGGATAGGGTTGCAAATGACGTAAACTCAATTAAGCTGACAAACAACGAGTTGAGAATCTAGGTTGATGACCAGATGAGATATACCTAGAGAGGAAACCTCAGTTAAAAGTCTAATGACAATGTGATATTCTGCCACGTTATTAGTTGTCGATCCTAGGAAAATGCCTCCTGAACTCACCAACATTAGAGTGGTAAATGACCCAAGTTGCAGAAGCAATGTTCTGGGTGTGCCAACTAGATCCATCTGCAAGCTCGACAAAGATGGGAAAGGGAGATGTTATCTACGTATGCAATCACAAGACAGATTATAAGCGGCTAAACCAAAACTTGCACACACAAGAGAAAAGACACACCAAATAAAAACAATATAGTACAATAGTGTACAAAGCACACATGCCATATGTTCTATGCATAGTACTTCTTGAGGTAAAGCCTGTTTTGGGGCTCACCAAGAGATATTCCATCATAGTAAACTAGATTGTAGGCACCTCTATGTAATACACGTTTTACGATATAGGGTCCATGCCACAGAGGTTCTAACTTTCCTGTCCCTTGCTTATCGTGAGCATGGTTATAAATGAGGACTAGGTCTCCTTCTGTGAAAGTACGAGGTTGAACGAATTTTTCATATTGAATCTTCATTCGTTTTTTATATGTCTCGTTGATGAGAGCAACATCGAAACATGTTTCGTCCAACTTAGTTAAATATAAGAGTTGTTCCTCTTCAGCAGAGGTATGAGGCATGAGTTCTACATTGAGTTTCAACGAAGGGATTTCACACTCGATTGGTAACACTGCTTCGATGCCATATACCAACTGGAATGGAGTGAATCCAATTGCAGTTTTCATTGACGTGTGGTAAGCCTAGAGGGCGAAGAAAAGTTGCAAGTGCCAAGAAGTTATTTTTCCCCCACCATGCATTGAATCATGGTATTAAGGACTTTATTGATAACTTCAACTTGTCTGTTTGCTTGAGGATAGTAGGGGGATGAGTTTTCGTGGTGAAAACCCAACTTAACACGCAACTCACTCATCATGTGGTTTTGAAAATGTGAGTCTTGATCAGTGACAATGGCTTGTGGGACACCAAAGCGAGAGATGATGTGGTTAAAAATGAAGAGAGTTGCAGTACAACCATCGTTAAGAAATGTAGGCATAGGCTCAGCCCATTTAGTGAAATAATCAACGACAACAATGATATAACCGTGCCCCCGACTGATTTAGGCTTACATTGCATCAAATCAATGCCTCATTTGGCAAAGGGGTCGATGAATATAATGGGATGCAACGGAGCAGGGTGGGTTCATGCCTTTTTGTGAAAAACTTGATAGGGTGGGAATCGTTTGACAACCTCAATACAATCTTTGAATATGGAAGGCCAAAAATAATCGACACATAAGATTTTATGGGCTGTAGCCATCCTAGAAAGGTGACCACCATAGGCTCCAAGGTGACAGTCATTCAAAATGCGTTCAACCTCATCGTGGGTTAAACAACGTCGTAAGACAGTATCAATACCATGGTGATACAAAGTGTCACCGATGATAAGGTAGCGTTTAGAATGGTGGAGAATACGACGATGTTCTTCACGGGAGATATCGGTCTAGAAACGTTGGGTTTGAAGATAGAGAAGAATATCTACATACCAAGGATCTAACGTGATAATGAGGAACAAAGATTCATCGTGAAGAGAATCATTGGGCTTAGTATCTTCATCAGCATGATGGGGAAGATCGTAGATAAGTTCCGCAAAAACCAACGACTTTTTAGCTTTTGATTTTGCAAACTCAAGATCGAATTCTTGAAGAATAACGATCGATTTGGAATATTCCCCCCCAAGGACTTGACATGTAAGGATATGGTACATGGGGTTTGAGTCTGCAATGACCGTGCTTGTGCGTAAGAGGATGTAATGGTGAAACCTTTGGACGACAATGACAATTGCCAAAGACAACTTTTCAACGTGTGAATATATGAGCTCAGGATCGGATAGACTCTTTCTCAGATAGTAGATCACATGTTCGTCACTGTTAGGGTCCTCTTGAACTAACACCATAGCAACAGTCGAAGTAGAGGAAGAAAAATAAAGGATATAGTCTCATGCATAATTCATAGGATGCAAGAGAGGTGTGTGGGTTAATGTGTGTTTAAGAGAATCAAAAGAGCATTGAGCAATGTCATCCCAGATGAAAGGAGTGTATTTCTACAACAATCTTATAAATCCTTTAGTGATTTCAGCGTAATTTTATATGAAATGATGAAGAAAGTTTTCTTTCCCTTGAAAACTTTGTAGTTGGGTTAGGTTGTTGGGAGGACATAAAGCCATAATAGGTTTTACTTTCAAGGGATCCACCCTAATCCCGTCTTTGGAGACGATGAATCCGAGCAGTGGACTTGATTCGACAGTGAAAATACACTTGTGAGGGTTCAAACAGATATATTAAAACCTACATCGAAGAAAAATGGCCCGTAAATGACCAATATGGTCTTGTCGAGTGGACGAATGAGTGGGTAAATCATCGAGGTAGGGATCCACAATCGGTTTGATATCATGGAAGGCAAACGACATGGCCCGCTGGAAATTAACACCAACATTTTTATGGCCAAAATATAGTTTCCTATAAGATAATCCCCCCCAATGGAAGATGAAGGCTGTCTTATGCTGATCAGCTGGAAGAATATCAATCTGATTATATCCTGAAAATCCATCCATGAAGGAAAATATAACACTGCTGGCGCAATTATCAATGATTTGGTTGATAAAGGGTGTAGGGTATTTGTATTTTGGACAAGCCTTGTTGAGATCCTTATAATCGACAAAGACATGAATGGCCCCTTGTTTTTTAGCAACCAAAACGATGTTAGAAACCCATTCCGTCAAGGGGATAGGATAGATAAAGTTAGATTTCAATAGTTTTTCAACTTCTGCCTTTATGGATGCGGTTTTATTAGGATGAACCGGGCAAAGATTTTGTCGTACAAGATTAATTCCTGGGTAAGTTTTTATCTCATGCACAACGATCGATGGATCGATCCATGGCATTTCCTCATAACTCCAACCGAAGACATCACATAATTATTTAAATAAAGTGGTGTAAGCTTCTACTTCTTTGGGTGAAAAATTAGCACCGAGATGAATATTTTCCACGATACCTTCTTTGGTCAAAATATTGATAATGATGGTAGAAGAGATGTTGCCTAAATTCTCCTTGGAAGTAGTTTCCTGGTATCAATGATTTGGTTGATAAAGGGTGTAGGGTATTTGTATTTTGGACAAGCCTTGTTGAGATCCTTATAATCGACANGAGGAAGATAGAGTGTATATCTTCCTGAATTTCATCTAGACTAGGGAGAAAATATGATCGATGATGGTTTTCATCCCAAGGTACCTCGTCAATACTAAGCATTTCCATAATGGATTCGTTCGATGAAAAAATCCATAGGATGTAGTCGAAAGTAGAGGATAAGGAATCCAAACAAGATGGTAACGAATAAGTGTCGAATGCCAATAGATGTTGGTTGTCCAAAGAGCGAGAGGCAGATTGGATAGCATCATATGAAGCCTTAGCAGGACTAAGTGGCATAGCATCACCTAGTGCATCAAATTCCAAAGGGCTAGGCACAACCCAAGGATCAGATGATTCGAAAGATTGATATGCCATAGTCGAGATCATATTGATCATGGAAATGTGTTGTGTGGTGGGAGGAAGTGGTGCAGGGAAAGTCCCCATAAGGGAATAATATTTTAAAATACCTACACCAACACTTTGATAAGTGATCTTACTATCTCCTAATAAAGGAATATTTTTAGTGGCGAGAGTGCGAGCATTGGGGGTGCAGTAATCTAACTGGTCGATAGTAACAATTTTATCTTGATAGGGGAATTGTACACATCGAAACACCGATGAAGCGACGACAGTCATGGCATAAAACCAAATTCTTCCTAACAACAAGTTGCAATCAAGGGAAGCATTGACTAACTCTACATCGATAGGGACAGTCTTGCCTCCCAAATGAACAACTAAGGACTGTAGGAGTCTGTGAGGACAAAAACCTCACCCATCGAATGCTCGTAACATGGTAGGGGATTGATTAAGTGCATGTGATTTTAATCCTTTCCAACATGATAACAACATGACACAAGTTGAAGCTCCCTCATCGAGTATGGTGCGGTAAATGTGTTGGTTATGAACAACTACATCAATTTGAAAAGCAAGCTTGTGAGAAAGTCGTGAATTGAAGTTATCAAGGTTAAATGTGATATTATTTGATGACTCAGGATCAATTGCGCTAATGGCATCCAAGAGCATTCTACGTTTACTTAGACAATGTTGTAGAACTTCAAGAGCATAGATAGCACATGGTACTTGAGCCAAATATTCAACAATGTTATAGTTTTGGGCGACACATGAACTAGGATTAAAATTTGATTTGCAAATAGTGCTCTTGGGAGGGTGTAAAATAGAGTTGAAAGTGGGTTTCTCAATCTGAAGTGACCTAGACGGAGAACTAATGGTGGCGGGAGATGAATCTAGTGGGGTATTGTTAGTGAACTTCTCTTTATCAGGTTTAGCCGGTGTGTCATACGTTGTGGTGCGAGTGGTTAAATCAATCCCATTGAACATATAAATATGAGCACTCGACGAGGATTCCTCACTAGGAGGATGACTGGGATTACCCCCTGCTGGAGGGGCAAGGTCTTGAGAAACCATGGATTGTTGCTGAGGAAAAGGATGTGTTAACACAATGGATTGGGAATTCCTTTTGAAAAGGTTTTCAACTTCGTCAGAATGAGGACAATCTCGGGTGTAATGATCCTCACCACAGATGAGACATGGGAATTTCAGTTTTTGCTGTGGTTTCGTTTTAGGAGCAGGTGGTGGAGTTTGTGTTTTTGGATTTTCATTATTATTATTATTCTTTTGAGTTTTTTTTTTTCCTTCTTTCCTCGAGACTGTTGCGAAGAGGTAGATTGAACTACATTCACCTTAGATATTTGAGTCTAGGTGGAGGTAGAGGAGAGTGAAGTCAAACTGGTGATGGGTGCATAAACAAAGCGATTAGTCGTTCCAGAAGATTGTTATGAATATTGGGTTTTGATGGTACCGATGACTCCATCCACATGTGTCGTGGAAGAAGGTTTGGATGGATCAGTAGAATTACATGGAGCATTTGGTATTAACTCATACAATGTACCAGATTGGGAGTAAACCAAATCTAAATACTGAGCTTGAGTAATGGCTTCTTCCTCAGTGACCACACCACCCATGGAGACATCACGAGCTATTGGGGGTAAAATAGATTTAGTAAACCATTCAACCAATAATTGGTCAGGAATAGTCGCTTTAATCAACCTTCGCCGTCATCTCCACTCATGAATGTGATCAAAGATATGTATGGAGTTTGTTTGACGAAGGGAGGTTAAGAGTTCAGTACCTGTCTCGTAACAGATGGGTAATTGAAAATGCGTGAGAAAGGCCATAGCTAGGGAGTTGAAATCTTGAAAGATACCATGTTGAAGTTCAATGTACCATTTTGCTGTGGAACCCGTGAGTGTGCGTTGGAAAAGACGCAAAAATATAGAATCATCCATTAGGGAGTTTGATGAACAAAATATATGGAATGTCATAACATGGTTTTTCGGGTCTTCCTTAGGTTTACCATCAAAGTTGGGGATGTCAAAAGGTAATTTAGTAGAAATTACTGACTAGAAAGGAGAATGTAATATGGGATCATTTGTCAACCGAGACAAATCTGGTAGATTGAGTGTAGTGAGAAATGGTAACTATTGGTTAACCTGAGGGTGATACTGATGCGACATAGGGACACCAGTGGGGCCATAAACTAGTTGAGGTGGGTAATTGTATCCAGTTGGCCCTCTCATATATGGTTGTTATTGATCGGTATAGGCAGGATTCGATTGTTGTTGAGGAAAATTCATGAGCGGAGGGAAACCCGGTTGATTCTGAGGAGTATAAGTCAGTTGATTAGGTTGTGTGGGATAAACAGTTTTCCCTTGAGGAGGGTAAACATTTTGTCCCTATGGAGGGTAAACATTTGACCTTTGGGGAGGATAAGTTTGTTGTCCTTGAGGACCCCAGGTGGGATTTGAGACACCTGGATAAGGCTGTCCAAAATATAATCCAGAGGAACATAATTTGGTAATCCTCCTTATGGGTTATGGTATTATTCCCCCCCCTAGTAAGGTTGATTAAACATACCTCCTTTAGGTGCTCCCCAGGGTTGTGAAGGGTTTCCAACAAAATGGGGTTGCCCCCCTACCATAGGTTGTGTGACAACTGTGGTTTGACCAATAAAACGGGATTTCCCCCCGATACGTATGTGCAAGGGTGGTTGTCCCTCGAGAGGGACAAACCCACTAGATGATGGTTCTCCCCCAGTCGATATTTGTCCCGCAGTTGATTGTGTGTATATGGAAAGGGTCTGCATTCTTTGATGTAAATGTGTTCCAACAGGATTCTATGAAACATAGGGAGTTGTAGTGTGAAAATGTGTAGTGGTGGGAGTAACAGTCGAAGTACCTTGTGCATGATTAGGTGTTACAACTCCAACACTAAGTTGGATTTGTGCTGACGTAGTAGTAAGATCGACTACTTGTTCGATGGGATTCTTAATACTCTGACCAGACGATATTTACTCAACATCAACAGAGGCAAGAGGGTCATGAGGTTCAAGAGGTGGTCGACTAAAGTTAAAATGTTCATAAATTTCACGTCCCGATGGAGTCCTCCATATGGAACGAATAGGTGTCTGTTGTGGATTTTCCATGCCAGCAGATCGGACATGAGTTATGTACCCATCATAATCACGTTGTGTGTCTTCCATCTGTGTTTCGATATATGGCCTCGATGGTAGACATTGAAATTCCTCTTATATTATGTTACCGAACGAGTCTAATCGAACAAGAAGTGGTTCGAGAGGAGCTTCTGACACAGGGGTAGTATGAGGAATGGAATTTTCAACTGTAACCAAGGCGCTTTCAGGATTTTCTAACAAAGGAGTAGCAACGCTTCCAGCGTCAGAGCGATTTTGTACCTCTTCACGATAAATGTCTTCAGGTGAATTATGAGGTAAGAGTTCGTAGCCTTCTAGAGTCAACCTTTTCATCCTACATGATCTAAGAAGACCTTTATCATCTACTGTCTCAATCTTGAAAAAAATATTAAATAAACCAACAACACACGCTAAAAAATCTAGAAGAACCAACAAGCAAACAAAACCTTCTCTCGATGACCATACTAGTTGGTAATGAAATCCAACATCGGGTGATCATATTGAGAAGGGGATAGGATATGAGCGGGTGGAATAGTTACATTGGTGACCTGCTTAACGAACTTACACCTTGGTGCAAGATTCCACACAATAATCGTGGATTTACCCTCAAAGGAGCCTGAGTGAATTTGACCAATGTTTGTCCCAGGTACAACAAAGACTTTCCTTCACCGTCACCTTGTGTGAGGACCCTAAATATTATGGCTACTAAGGACACCAACTCGCAATCATCCTTTGGGTGGGTACAGTCGACAGTCCAGTCCGAACGTATGGGCAAGATAACAAGACTGAAATCCTTTGAGAGAACTGAGGACAAGTGGACAGACAGAACTCTAGAGGAACTCGAAAGGATTCATAATTCATGAAGCATCGAGACCAAATGAAGACAGTTGGACCTCCAGAAGAACCCCCAATATACGATCTTACTACTATGAACGGTTAAACCTCGGAGGGACAATCTTTGTGGCTCTCCCAAACTTCACCTCATGCGTAACCCCTATGTGAGAGGGGGATCCCAGCTATGCTTATACAAAAATTGGATTTACTCTCCCTATCGCAAGATGATAGTTTTGTTTTGAATGATTTGGAGAGTTGTAGTCAAAACCTAATCCAAAGCACTAATCCTAGTCTAATGTTGGTGGAAGAATCTAAAAAGAAAATGTTTCTAGATTGATTTTAATTAGCGTTGATTTTAGTGGTTGTTCTTTACTCAGAGGTGAATGAGAGTGAAACTAGTGATGTTACGACTCGAATCCCAAAGAAGAAAAAGAAAAATGATAAGAAAACGTTTCTTTCAATGAACTTTTATTTACAGGAAGGAGAAGAGTTTTCTTTCACTATCAAACACAAAAATGTGGAAATTCCATGCAATGTTTTCAACAATAATCCAATTCAATGCTAAACGATTCAGAAATTGTTTCTAATATCCAAAAACCAATCATGAAAAGGTATCTTTTTGTTTGAATATGAATATGAATTGATTTAACTTAATTCTTCTTATGCCAAAAGGGTTTCACTATTGCAGTTTTAGACAATTGGAAGAAAGCACCATACAAACAAAAATAACACTCTCACAACAATCAAATAAGAAGTAAAAACAAATCCAAACTTTTCAAAAAGAAAGCCAAAAACAAAAAAAACTCACTTAAGAAACTTTCTTGGAAAGATACAAAGATCTATGAGTTTCCTTGTAATAACCTTCAAACGATCAGATGAACGAGAAAGTATAAAAAATGAACTCAAAATCTCGAAGAGAAAGAGTGTTTTCAAAACAAGGAAAAAGTTTTAAAGAAATCCAAACAAAGATAAAAAAATCTTAAAAAGAAATAGGTTGCAGGCTTGATAGAAGACACAAGCTGACAGAATAAGTCTCAAGCAGAATAAGAAACCGAAAAATTATACCCAGCACAAGTATACAACAATTCTCAAAAAGGAGAAAAATCGACGCTCAGGTCTTACAAAACCAGAGCGCTACATCGCTCCCTAAAGCATTGTAGGGGAGCACTGATACTGAAATCAACGCTCTGGCTGTAAAGGAAGAGGGGCGTTGGTTTCTGAGAATGAAAAAGAATCAACCCAGAAAATAAAAAAACTCACGGAGGCTTGATCATCAATTTGTGTGAGATGAATTTAGGACTAACAACAAATGTATAAAAGAGAAAAATACAGTAAGCAGGATCTAAAGACGATAAAAAACTAAGACAAAACCAAGGAAAGAAACCGAAACTGAAATATTACTCCCTAGTATGGTCGCCAATTTCTGTTGTAGGAAAATTGCCCTACGGATAGGTGAATGACCTCTTGGATCCTAGACCCCTATGACCAAGACAAAAAAATGCTAACATTGGACACTGACATTCCTTTAAATGCAACTAAACTAGTCAAAATCAAAAGAGGAAGAAAAGAGGATGTACCTTTTTCTGAAGCTTGTCATTGCTCGGTATAGGCTAAACTTGATCTTCAATCCCTTTAATGAGTTCTAAAATTCAGTAGACAACAAAGACAATGAATGCTTCCTATTCTACCAAGATTAGTTAAAACTAGATTTGTCAAGAAGTGACAAGCCCATGCAATAGTACACAAACTTGAAAGAAACAGGCCAAGTATATATTAATGAGAACATAACAAGGTACTTACAATCTGTAGATGCAAATGCAACAACCTCACCAAGTCCTCTTTGTCCAATCCCTTGCTTGAAAGATCCACGATCAGAATGACAATACATTTCACTAATATTCTCCCCTTTTTCACCAGGAAAATGCCTCCTTTTATAGGCTTTGGAGGCTCAACTACCTTAGTTATATTTGGGATAAGTTGAGGATATGACTCCATCAGTTGTGGTATTTAACTTAGATACAACCTGAAGCTTGGATTCGATCCAAACCAACTTGGCTCCTTTCTAGCTGTCCTTAGAGATAAGGGGTATTTCTCCCCTAGAATCTCTCAACCAATCATCGCTCCCTCAATGCTGGAAACAGAGCGCTATAGTGCTCCCTGCTAAGTGTACAAGGAGCTCTAGCGCTCCCTGCAAGTTAGCAGGGGAGCGTGAATCTCCAAAAATTCGTTTAAAAGATGATAATTTCCCAAGGAAAAATAATGTATAAGCTTGCCAAATGATGTGTTTTCCTTTTCTAACATGTCTTATAGGGTGTATCAAGTGTTCTTATGGTGTCGTATGCAATGTGACACATGCAAGACGAAAATGAAATGTTTACGACACTTGCGACACTTACAATAATGATAATAGTACATTATCAAAGTGAGGAATTTTGACGTGTAACAATATAAGAATCCTGGATTACATTATAAGACATAATTCATGAATGGAAGACTAACAAACGAATGCTGACTATTCTGATGTCTAAATAGTAATGTGTGGAATGCACATGTTCATAATTCATTGTGAAAAAAATATTTCTGTTGTAGCATATTGGATTATCCAATAAGCTTAAGGTGAACCTAACCAAGACTACTCAAGGAAAAGAGAATAAGTACCGCAACAGGGAGTAGATTGCATAAGAGAAAAATAATACAAGGAGGAATATGTTTCTCACTTTAAAAATATTAATTGCTTAATAGAGTTTTAATCCTTAAAAGAACAACTGTGGGAACAAGTACAACTGGTGAAAGAAAAATTAACAAAGAAGTATAAATTTGGTTAAAGGCATGAATGTGTAAAGGCAGTGTGGCCTTGGGAATAGTTCAATTAAGCTAAAAAGTCTAGACTATGTAGAAAGGGTTGGAAAGAGGGAAGAGTCCCTTAACTCCTTTTTTTCTTGTTTTGTATTTTGTTTCTCTAGGATGAGGAGATGATATGTTTTTTTGTGAGTGTTTTAGCATGATAATGGTGATAAATGTGTGACAATAGAGACATATAGAGACTTTATTATATTTTCAATCGTGAAAACATTGGGGGTAATGTGATACAATGCATAAATATATGTTGGGGCATATCTGAAAATTCTTTACTGATTTAGATACATATATTTCAGTTAACACGATGACCAACATGATTTGGAATGTGATAATGCATGTGTTGTGTAGGAAATGATTGGAGTTGTTGGGAAAGGACAACTGCCAATGGTAGATAACCTTTGGTAAAGGATAAATGCAAGAAGGTTTTTGTTGAAATATTTTTGAAGGGACTTTGGGGGCCCATGCAACACTATTGATGAGGTAAAAACAAAAATCAGAAAAAGGTTGTTGGCAGCTAGAACAGGTATAAAAATGTTCATTCCTGTGTAGCATAAGGTATGAAGGGATTTGGTGAGAATCCCCTCCAAAGTATTTTAATTTCTTACTAATATGAAAATACTTTTGAGTGGTTATTTTATGCCATTGCTACCCAAGTAGGGTAAGATTCAGGAAAGAAGAATTTGAATAATAAAGAGAAAGGAAATCTATGTCAGTCAAGGATGATTAAGAATCCTTGCTAGAAAATTCACGAATCAATAGTGTCATGGGTACATTGAAATGCATGCTTGCATAAGAGAGCTATCTATAGATTTCCCAATAAGGAAGAATGACCTTCTAATACTCTACCTGAACTGTAAGGGTGATAAAGAAAGGAACTGGGTGGCCATGAGTATTGGCACCACTCACTACCAGTAAGGAGAGAGGTGTTTAGAGGCAACCATATGAAACTTAGGTTTCATATTATAATCTGTTAAATTGAGGACATGATTAGTTTGTAGCAAGAAGCATAATCTTGTTGTAATAATGAATGAGAATGAATAAGCCATATGGTGAAGAGGTTGGTTGAGATCCAACACACCATGGTAAAGTGCTTGTCATAAAGTGTGGAAAAATTGAAATCAATGCAAGGGTGCATTGGGTAGGAATGTGGCCATGAACATTGACACGTTGATTAAAGTCATTTAATATTTGAATTGCATTTGGAAAATTTGGTATGCTGAAATGTTGCATGTGTAAAGAATGATACTTCCTTTTCCTTTGTGTTATTGAATAGATGAAAATGATTTGACTTTTAGTGTGCACATTTTGGAAGATATAATGTGCATGATAACCAACTTGTTTGGCGATGTGAAGATGGAGTTGCGGGATGAAGGGTATTGGATATGGAAGCATAAGTAAAGCCCATAAGGAAGACCGATGCCTGCTAAGACAAACTATTATGAGAAGAAATATCTCATACTTTTGAATCTAGTTCCTGTGTGGAACATATTTGAAAATAACAACTGTGGAATTTTGAAATTTGTGGGTGACATATTTGAAAGAAAATTCTAAATTGGAATTGATGATAACATCTCATGGTTACTGATACAGGCAAGATGAAATATCTGTCCTGGGGGGACAGAGGATGGTTGTCAAGATGGAAAGCATGGAGAAGACTATTTTTGTGACATGAGAACTCTGTGATAATCCATGATCACCATAGATTATGTTGTGTTGTGGTAACACAAGCTAGAGGGACGCTTTGGCTGTAAGACTCAATTAAGTCTCTAAAATGCTTCTTGTGCGAGAAAGCATTGACAAGGAAATATGGATCACCCGAGGGACTGTATAATAGAGAAGGGGATGCCTGATCTTGGGCCTAGTGGGTGAGTGACCACAAGGAAGAGGAGACTTCAAATAATTATTGGTTGGGATCATGAACACAATGGGTATGTCAAGGAAAACAATGGGGCAAGTTAGTAAGAAAAACAACTATATGTAGATCCATGAAATTGCACAGATAAGTATTGTGCTGATATTAATATTTCCCCTTGAGTTTTGAACAATAGTTAAACGTTTTTGCATGAAATTGTGATTAATATGTTTGTTTTTTGAAAACATTGTAGGCATGTGACAAAGGCGAAGAGTCTCGGAAAGGACCAAGCGGATAAAAGGGAAATGTCACTAAAGAAGCTGAAACATGAGGCATGAATGGTGTTGCTGAGATGCAAATAACACCGAGGACGATGTTCCTTTAAGGGGGAGGGGATTGTAATACCACTATTTCCCCTAGCTTGTAAATATAACTATATTTTGGTAAAACGATAGTGTAAATATTTATGCTGCTAATGTAAAGAAGAAAATTTTGGACAACTATTGAGGGGGATTGCCTATATAGTTCATGATGCCATGAGAAGAAAACAATGAGGAAATTTCCCTTGCCAATTTAAAATTCAAGAAAAATTCAAATTGCCCATTTTCTAGATTTGTGATTAATGGAGGAAGTGGGTAGTTGAAATATCATCTTCCCACATTTATGAACAAGAATGGGTTTTGTACCAGAACTTCCTTGCCTTAGAAGCATGGACATAATAGTACCCATCTACAGGATTCTAGGATGATCCATGAATTGGGGGATTTGGCCCACGGAATCTTGCTAAAGAAGGAAGGAAATAAAAGGAAAATCATGGGAAGAGAGGGAAGGGGTAGAGGAATGAGTCCGGTGACCATTTTTTGAAGAGGGAGAGCATGTGCATCTCTCTAGTTTTGAAGAGAACTGAAAAATGATTTTTTCTAGGTATGGGAATTGTTGGGCAACACTTCCTAACCAAGATGATAAACGATGTCGCAGAGAAGATGAGTGAATGAGGAAGCACTCATTGCAGACCCCCTTGCTTGTTAGAGAGAGAAATGATCTGCTACATTCTTGTGGGAAGAGGAGAGCGATCTCTATCTCTAGTTGTTGTTGAACAAAAGGAAGAGTCTCTCTTAGAGCATCATGACTTGGATAGGGGGTGGCCAGCAGTAAATCCATCCAAGAGTTGTTGTGCCTATGGTTGGAAGGAAAAGGGCACCCCTATTAGCAGTTTCAACATTTTATGGGTCCTAGATAAATATATTTTTGGCTAAATCTCTATAGTGTCAAGTTTAGAGAAAATTACAGACTATGTTTTAAGAGCTGTGTAAGTTTAATTTATGACAAAAGTGACTTGAGAAATTTAAGAAAAATAAATAGAATGTCTTAGTTGAAACTCTTTTGATTTAATTTCTTATCTCTTGACTATATGTGTGCTAGAATAGGATTTCTCGGAGTGGATGTTGCAGTTGATTGTGTTGTATAGTTTACTGCATGCTTGGGAATTGATGACTGAACAATAAAAAATACATATATATATCACCTTTGAAAGAAGAGAGAGTGATTTTTCTCTGTAATAGTGCTCCATTTTAGTATGTCCTCAAATTCCCCGCCAGAAAAGTTAGAGGATATCAGATTTGTGTGGACTTTAGGAATTAATCCCAAATATGGGAAAACATTAAAAGTCCTTATAAATAATTATTGAGGGAAAATAATTAGGACATAAACATGAAATTGGTCTAAATTAATTAAAGCACAAAAGTTATGAAAATTCTATATGGGGCATAAATAAAAAATGATGTTTAAATTGTGTTAAATCTCCTAAATTTGGGAAGAATCCCTTTAAAGTTTGGAGGGCAGTAAATCCTAGTAGAAACACAAAATTTACTATGGATGTAAATTTTTGTATTATAACCATTTCCTTAAATTTAGTAAGAGTAGTAAAGCAAAACATGTAGTAACCCACCATTTCCTTATCAAGTGCTAAAGCAGAACATGTAGTAGCAAATGAAAAAGGTACATATTTAGATGGATTGAGAAGTCTTGTAGAGTATGAGGATAGACATGCATAACTTTACTAATCTCTGAGATGTTTCAATTTTGAGGAAAAGCCCTTAATTCTAGATCATCCCACATTGTTAATGACAAGTTAATCACCTCATACTTTCAAGATTTATGCAAGTTTTGCCACAAAAGATCCAATAAACATATGACATTTTGGAGATTGGTTAGGGATCATTAATTTCAACAACTTCTATTAAAGATCAACACAAGCCTTAGCACTAATTTATAGTGATCAAATTTGAAGATTCCATTTCCCTTCAAGACCTTCCCTTCAAGGATTATCGAGCCTTCATGGCATTAAAGGTCATGAGTGGTTGAAAGGCTATCGATTTATGCATAAAATTGTCATTAAGTAAAAAAATATAATTACTACTACATGGAAATTAAGGGTTTATCAAGAAAATGAAATCAAAGAGAAATATTTCCTTTCCTTAATCTATAGAGCATATGATAAGGTTTTTGGTGAGTGTGTTACACATGATTTTGGTCACTCTGGTGATGTCTCTACAAGTGATGTATTCAGGCTCCCGCAAGGAATTTTTGCCTGAGAAAAGTGACTGTTGTCTTGTTCCAAAAAACACATTTTTAAGATGAGTTCACAGGCTGCCTATATTACAAGGTGCAAACATCCTTCATTCTCACAGGCAACCCAAACTTAGGGTGCGAACTGTTCGCAGTCTGCTCTATAGGTAGGGTGCGAACCTGTTTCAAAGCTTGGAAAAGAGAAGAGGTCATGAAGGTTTTAGAAGGGAATCTTCTAGAAAATGAGTTGGCATTCACATGGTTGGCGTCCTACTGACTTCTCAGATTTAGTGGGATCATCCTCATACATTTAACCATCTCTCCTTCTCCTATATATTGAAAGGTTTTTCATGGAAAAGGTTAAGCAAGATTGAATGAAGAATTGGTGAAAGAATTGTGTGAAGAGCTCTGTTTGGATAGAAGCTTGAAGACTCTATTTGGTCTATCAAGTTGTATTGGGTCTTCTTCATGCAAATGTAGAGCAAGTGTGTGTGTTGGAACCAAGGGTCACTGAAAGGAAGCTTGCGACATCAAGGCAATTTGGTTGTATCTTCTACTTTCATTTAATATAATACAACAACATGTCTCTTTCCCATAAAATCACTCTTATTTTATTGCATAACTCCTTGATCATATGCATAGGTTGACATTGAATATACTTTTCTATCTTCACTTTGGTTGGTTTGTGTTGTCTTGGACCTGATTTCACAAGAGAAACTGAGCGAAGCGGGGACAACAGAGACCTAAGGAAGCAATATAAAGGTATGTCACTCATTCCTTCTTAGTAGTAGATTCAATGACTGCAACTTAGAGAAAGAGTCGTGTCCTGTCCTGTTTTTTTCTAGATCCAAGTGGACCTAGGGAGATCTGTTAGTGTCCGCACCTACTGATTTATCTAATAACAGAGTGGTCAAATGCCCTATTTGACACAAAACAATGTTTTTGTACCAAAGGGCCTAATAATTAAATTATATCTATTGCATTTTGATCATATGCATAAAAAACATCAATCTAGCCTCTTTCAACATTCACATATTCAATTTAGCTAGAAAGGCTAAAGTTTTGCGCTCGCATAGAACATCGTTTTCCTAAAATTGACAAATTTACTCATGATTTTCATCCATGTTATATGATTTTCAATCTACATATTCGATGCATTTGAAAGTCATCTAACAATTAAATATTGTTTTATGGTAAAGGTCGCCTCATACACTAAATACACTTATACATAAAATGTCATCAAATAACTCATCTTGCTTCAAAATTTGATTGATGTCTTTAGTGATAAGGAACAATGCCAATAAGCATAGATGAGACATGAGACAATACTTGGATGCTCAAGATTAATATTTCTATCGCATCACCTTTCCATATACCAATCCCACAACACTTACCATGGAGCTTCTCAGAGCAAAAATCCCTCAATCCTTGGATGGAAACTTGCAAGCCCCTTGTGTTATATGACATCACTTTTCTAAACACATTGTAATGTCAATGGCATATACTTGAATGCACTACTTGAATTCCCTTTTGTAATATCCTAGTTTTGACCCCTTAATTGTAATATAATAAATCATGTATTATTATTTTAATATAATTTATGAAACAAGAATCAAGCCATGTGGTCTGAGATATAACGATCCCATGTTGTAAATATGTGAGATGCATTGTGAATATTCCAAGTGTGGATCTCAAGGCCAAGTCCCTACTAGTGAATGCATAAGAGTCCAAGTGGCGGGATAACTTTACAATGTGGTGGGTATATTTCTTATAAGAAGTTCATGGTTTTGTAAAATGGGAAACACACAATAATATAAATCCACCCTAATTATTTCTTGAGGGAGAAACAAGGGGACTATGATACCACAATAGGGGAAGAGGAAAGGGGATTTTTGGTTGATTTAGCCTTATCATTGTCCTTGGGGTACTATCTTTTCTTGCCTATTTATCCTTACAACATTCCCATCAATCTTTGAATTTTGGGTTGGTCTAAGTAAAAGTCTCATATGTGTCATATTCTGAGGAAGAGAGAGGGGTCTCATGGAAGAAAATGTTTTGCATTGTCTTTCTCATCTAGGATGGTTGGAGATAAACCATGCTTAGAATTTCCACAATAGTTGAGACAATCCTTTAGACCTACAACCCAATTATTGTTCCTCATTGATTGTCCAAATTTCACCACTAAAGTGTATGGAGGTATACATACCCTAATCCCCTCTGGATTTGAATGTGTGACCTCTTAGGAAGAAACACATGTTCTTAACCATGTGCAACTATATGCAATTATATTGCAACAATTTCATATGCAACTATATGGAACCATGCAACTATATGAAACTATGGAACATGCAACTTATGAAGCTTAAGAAACTTTATGGAACTTATGCAAATTTACGCAACTTTATGCAACATGCAACTTTATGCAACAATGCAACTATATGCAACTGTATGCAACTTATGAAACTATGCAACTATATGCGACTTATGCAACTATATGCAACTTATTCAACTATGCAACTATATGCGACTTATGCAACTATATGCAACTATATGACGGATAAGTGTGGGAATTTTAACTTTATGCAACTATTTTCAATTGTGTTGGTACCAAAAACGTATATTGGCATGATAACTTATGTTCTTGTTTTAATGAGTGTAGGTACCACCAAATAGGTATCTGTCAGATCTATATTCCTCGAGTGATGATCAAGATATACTAAGAGAGGTTGAAAGTGAGATGTGTTGTACTAGATCTATCGGTTCTAGATCAACTAGGTTGGAAAAGGCAAGGAAAAGATTTAGTACCTGCATGCAATTTTTTATTGCCAATCGAGGGTCGTGTAATTATGATGTTGAGAGAATAGGTGACATTGAGTTTCCCTTGAGGTATAAACATCTAGTGCAACGATGGGCACCTAAGGAGCTACCTGAAGTGGACACATATTTCTTCATCGTTGGGAGAATGTATCACACTGCTCCTTCGTCCTTACATGGATTGGGGTTATTTTCCATGGATGGCATAAAGGTCGGCTATGGAACTGTAATTAAATTGATGGGGTATGTCAGACCATTATACAAATACAATCACTGGTTGATGTTGGTCCGATATACGCAAAGTATGCAGAGATACAGAGTTGCCTCAAATTATATACAACTACTAGATAACAATCAAAATAAAGGGGCAACTATATATATTGATGGAAGGCCAAAAGCTACTGGAAACATTGCGGGATTTATAAATAGTACACTACCAGTGGCAACAACTAAGAAACCGAATCGCATATTTGAGGCACGCGAAGGAAATCGTATATTTGTATGTGCAACAAAAACAATAGTTCCAGGTGAAGAGTTGTTTATCGATTACAACTTAAATCGAATAGATGGAGGGGGTGCGACTATGGGGGTAAATATCTTACATACCATTCAACTCTACCTTTGATCAATCATTGTTAAAATTTATCGCTGCAATATTTCAAATTTTTACTGCATAAATTTTTTACAACTACTTTCATAACTCTTGTTAAATAATTTATTGTGTCAACATCTATTCAGGGTGATCGTGGAAAGGCACCCAGTTTGCCTCAGTAGGTAAATGTTAAATACAGTAAAAACTTATGACTACAACAACTAAATTTCAGAAATTTCATTATTTGTTTTCTGATTTTACTGCTATATTTCATTTTCTTAATGTTACAAGTGAATTTCATAACTTTTATTAATTGATTTATTGTGTCAACATCTGTCCAGGGTGACTGTGGCAGAAAATCACCCACTACATCTGTCCAGGGTGATCGTGGATAGGCACCCACTGTGCCTCGACAGGTAAATGTTAAATACATTAACAACTTATGACTACAACAACTAAATTTCTAAAATTTCATTATTTGTTTTNTTCTAATATTACTCCAATATTTCATTTTTTAAATGTTACAGGTGAATTTCATAACTTTTGTTGATTGATTTATTGTGTCAACTTCTGTCCAGGGTGACTGTGTCCGAAAATCACCCGCTACATCTGTCCAGGGTGACTGTGTAAAGGCACCCACAGGGCCTCACTAGGTACATGTTAAATACAGTAAAAACTTATGACTACAACAACTAAATTTCTGAAATTGTGTTATTGTTTTTCTGATATTACTGCAATATTTCATTTTTTTAATGTTACAGGTGAATTTCATAACTTTTGTTGATTGATTTATTGTGTCAACATCTGTTTAGGGTGAACGTCTCCGAAAATCACCTGCTACATTTGTCCAAGGTGACTGTGGAAAGGCACCCGCAGTGCCTCACCAAGTAAATGTTAAATACAGAAACAACTTATGAATACAACAACTAAATTTCTCAATTGTTAAAGTTCATCTCATTAATTTTATTCACCAATGTATTGTGGCATGGTCAACGTGGAAAGGCTCCCATAGAGGATATTGATGAGGAAGAAATATTTTATTCGACTGACCCAATGACAAATGCAATGAAGGCCTTGAAGAAGGCTAACATAGAATATCTAGGTTTGCTTAGCAACAGACCCCTGACAGAGGAGGACAAGGAAAGAATTGTAGAGCTACAAAATAAAATAACTAATTTTGGGGTAAGTGGCATCTTCACATATTTTTATTAGCTATGACAATTTCATATTCGTTTTTTTGTTTTATATTTTGTATATGATTTGATAAAGTAATTTTTTTTCTGGTTGTAGGAGTTTTTAAACCCCGTGCGTGGGGAACCTGTCGATCCTGCAACTGGTATAGGTAGCAGTGATGGTCCAATGCAAAAAAAAGGTCGACATAGCAAAGTGCAAGTGAGGCTTTTTGAGCTTCCTGAGGTTCCCCTCAAATCCATTGATGAGTGAAATGATTTAGACCGGCATGACACGCTGGAGCATGATAAGCCAGAGCTTTGGACTCCACATGAATCTGAAGAGGAACATACTGTAGATGGACAGGATACTATTTTGCATGGATCAGAACGAATTAAAAACACCGTATCACTAGTTGTCACCTTTCTGGTGGATGATGCATGTGTTCCGATCAAGATTCACAAGATTGCAGGTAATTGTTAATTAATTGATTCATTTTTTTCATGAAATTGAAATGGACATTTGTTGAGATTATTATAAATTAATGGATGACACGTTTCTGCAGGAAACAATTTTTTCTATAGAAACTTAAATGACAAAGCATTGGAGTTGTTTGGCCCCAACATTCACACATGGTGGAATGGCCAAGATAGCAAAAATAAAGATGATTTAATAGATCACATGGTAAACTTGTTCGGCAACACTTTCAACAAGAAAGTGGTTACAAAGTTAGCCGACGAGAATTTAAAATATACCAGGGCCCAGTATAGGGAGAAATTACAAATAGACCTCAAGCATGAGCACCCTCCCATGGTTCCCGAGAAAGAGTGGAAGGCGCTAATAGATGATGCAAAGGAGAACTTGTTTAAAAAAAAAGGCTGACAACCACGAGCTAGTCAAGCAAGGTACAACACATGTCATATTATCAGTGAAATATGAGCATTTATGTTTTTCTTTCCTGTTTTAAGTAACAATTACGATATCTAATTTTTTTCAAAAATTACATATGTAGGCTACCAGACACCTCCAAAGAAACAAAGGCCAGAGTGGAAAAACACGGCCGGCATAAACTAGGCCAGGGTGGCTACGGAAAACTAAAATCCCGAATACTAAGATTTAAATGATTAACTGTGGTTAATATTTATTTAACAGTAGCGAACAAATATATGTTTTTGTTATTGGTATTTTTAATGGTGTTATGCATTGCAGTTCAATATGTTCAACACTACTGCCATCGAGGAGGACCTAAATCTTGGTTACAAGCATGGTTTTAAAAGTGTGATTGAATATAGAAAAATCTTGGGCAAGATTCCTATCTCCCCAGCCATGTAGGTAAATCAA